>JASVEL010001850.1:0-37927 GCA_032618575.1 Nicotiana noctiflora
GATGGTAAGGACACGTACATCCTCATCTGCCGACCGGCAGCACGAGGTCCCGGCGGCCGGCGACGCTCGGCGTAGGTGTAGGGGCCGAGGTCGAGGTCGTCCTAGAGGACAAGGTAGGGGCGGAGCTCAGCCCCGAGCAGCAGCACGGGTGGCAGAACCTCATGTTCATATCGAGGAGGAAGTTCCAGCCCCGGCGGCTCCAGTAGGCCCAGCTCAGGTCCCAGAAGGAGCGGTGTTCTCACCGGATCTACGGGATGCTTTGGTCCGTATAGCGAGGTTTCATGGATCATATCACCAGAGCAGGGCTTATTCCCGGTGGCACCAGCCACTTCTCGGGCGGGAGGAGGTAATCGGACTCACTGCTACGCGCCTCCGGAGGCCGAGTGATTCCCCGGGCTCGAGGATCCTGGCGATTCGACCCGGTTGAGGCGATTCGGCCTATTATTGCGACTCCGTCTAATGATGGTGCAGCTATGTCCGCTGATGCGTTGTGGAGATTGGACAGGTTTACCAAGTTGTTCACTACCACATTCGGTGGTACTCCTTCAGAGGACCCACAGGACTTCCTATACAGCTGCCACAAAGTTCTCCGAACTATGGGTATTGTGGAGACAAATGGTGTGGATTTTGCTACTTTTCGGTTATCTGGTTCCGCCAAGACTTGGTGGAGAGATTATTGTCTAACCAGACCAGCGGGATCGTCATCTTTGACTTGGGAGCAGTTTGCAGAATTATTCTTGGAGAAGTTCCTTCCAGCAACTCAGCGGGAGGTTATGCGCAGACAATTTGAGCGTCTTCATCAGGGTTCTATGTTTGTCACACAGTACGAGACTAGGTTCGTGGACCTGGCTCGTCATGCTGTTATCATACTTCCCACAGAGCGGGAGAGAGTGAGGAGGTTTATTGATGGCTTGAATCAGCCAATTCGGCTACAGATGGCTATGGGTGCAGGAACTGAAATCACTTTTCAGGAGGCGGCTAATGCAGCCCGCCGGATAGAGATGGCTCTGTCACAGGGAGCGAGACATGGATCGGATAAGAGATCTCGTAATTCTGGTAGATTCAGTGGTACCTCGTCTGGAGATAGAGATTTTTATGATAGAGGCCATCCTCCTAGGCCTTATCAGTCAGCTCTTCAGGTTTCTCATGATGCTTCGGGTGATCGTAATTCTCAGCCACGCTACTCTGATCAGCAGCCTATCAGTGCACCACCACTTCGCCATTTTCAGCAGCCGAAGGCTTGTTTTACGTGCGGTGATTTTAGGCACATTGCAAGGTATTGCCCTCGAGCTTCTGACAGATCTCACCAGCAGGGTTCTCGTGCCATGATTCAGGCCCCAGCTAGAGGCGGAGGTAGAGGACATAGAGGTGGAGGTAGAGGTCATAGAGGTGGAGCTCAGACCGATAGAGGTAGAGACCAGCCAGCAGCTGATCGTCCTAGAGATACTGCTCAGGGTGGTGGGGCACAGCCCCGATGTTATGCACTTCCCGCCAGACCAGAGGCTGAGTCTTCTGATGCCGTCATTACGGGTATTATTTTGGTTTGTGATAGAAAGGCATCAGCATTATTTGACCCTGGGTCTACATATTCGTATGTGTCTTCCTATTTTGCACCATACTTGATTCAGCCCAGTGATCCATTGAGTGTTCCTGTTCATGTGTCTACACCGGTAGGCGACTCTATTGTGGTTGATCGAGTTCATCGGTCATGTATTATAGTAATTGAGGGTCTCGAGACCCGTGCTGATTTATTACTCCTAAATATGGTGGACTTCGATATTATACTAGGCATGGACTGGCTATCTCCGTATCATGCTATTTTAGATTGCCATGCCAAGACTGTGACTTTAGCCCTGCCGAATTCGCCTCGTATAGAGTGGAAAGGAATTTCAGGTCATACTAGCCGTAATGTTATTTCTTATGTTAAAGCTCGGCGTATGGTTGGAAAGGGATGCTTGGCTTATTTGGCCTATGTCCGTGATTCTAGTGCTGAGGTTCCTTCTATTGACTCTGTGCCTGTGGTTCGCGAATTTCCTGAAGTATTTCCTTCAGACTTGCCCGGTATGCCGCCCGATAGGGACATTGATTTTTGCATTGACTTGGCTCCAGGCACTCAGCCCATTTCCATTCCCCCATATCGTATGGCTCCGCCAAAGTTAAAAGAATTGAAGGAACAGTTGCAGGATTTACTTGAAAAGGGTTTCATTAGACCCAGTGTTTCGCCGTGGGGTGCACCTGTATTATTTGTAAAGAAGAAAGATGGTTCGATGAGAATGTGCATTGACTATCGACAGTTAAACAAGGTGACTATCAAAAATAAATATCCACTTCGCGAATTGATGATTTATTTGACCAGCTTCAGGGTGCCAAGGTATTTTCAAAGATAGATTTGAGATCTGGCTATCATCAGCTAAAGATTAGGGCATCTGATGTCCCTAAGACCGCGTTCCGCACTCGGTATGGACATTATGAATTCCTGGTCATGTCTTTTGGGTTGACAAATGCTCCAGCAGCTTTTATGGAATTAATGAATCGGGTGTTCCGGCCTTATTTAGACTTGTTTGTAATAGTCTTCATTGATGAAATATTAATATATCCCGCAGTCAGGAGGAGCATGCGCAACATCTCAGAGTGGCCTTACAGACTCTGAGAGATAGCCAGCTATATGCAAAATTTTCAAAGTGTGAATTTTGGCTAAGTTCAGTTGCATTCCTGGGACATATTGTGACGGCAGCAGGTATTCAGGTTGATCCAAAGAAAATTGAGGCAGTCAAGAGCTGGCCTAGACCGACATCAGCCACGGATATTCGGAGTTTCTTGGGGTTAGCGGGTTATTACCGCCGATTCGTAGAAGGATTTTCTTCTATTGCAACCCCACTGACCAGATTGACCCAGAAGGGTGTTCAATTTGAATGGTCCGATGAATGTGAGGCGAGCTTTCAAAAGCTCGAGACAACCTTGACCACAGCACCGGTATTGGTTTTACCCACAGGTACGGGACCTTATACTGTTTATTGTGATGCTTCCCGTATTGGGCTTGGTGCAGTGTTAATGCAGGATGGCAAGGTTATTGCCTATGCTTCGAGGCAGTTGAAGATTCATGAGAAGAACTATCCAGTGCATGATCTAGAATTGGCGGCGATTATTCACGCATTGAAGATGTGGAGGCATTATTTGTATGGTGTAGCATGTGAAGTGTACACCGATCATAAGAGTCTTCAGTATTTGTTTAAGCAGAAAGAGTTGAATATGAGGCAGAGAAGATGGCTAGAGTTGCTAAAAGACTATGATGTTACTATTTTATATCACCTAGGTAAGGCCAATGTGGTGGCCGATGCATTGAGTAGAAAGTCTGCCAGCATGGGTAGTCTTGCATATATTCCGGTCAGTCAGAGACCATTGGCTCTAGACGTCCAGGCATTAGCCAACCGGTTCGTGAGATTGGATATTTCTGAGCCTAGCAGAGTGTTAGCCTGCACGGTCGCTTATTCTTCTTTATTAGAGCGTATCCGTGAGAGGCAATTTGATGATCCTCATTTGTGTGAGTTGAGAGATACAGTACAGCGGGGAGGTGCCACACAGGGTAAATCTAGATGATGATGGGATATTGAAATTGCAGGGTCGAGTTTGTGTGCCCAATGTCGAAGGGATTCGAGAGTTAATCTTAGCAGAGGCTCACAGTTCGCGGTATTCTATTCACCCAGGCGCCGTGAAGATGTACCAGGACTTACGTCAGCACTATTGGTGGCGCAGAATGAAGAAAGATATCGTTGCGTATGTCGCTCGGTATCTAAATTGTCAGCAGGTGAAATATGAGCACCAGAGACCTGGTGGTGTATTCCAGAGGATTGAAATTCCCGAGTGGAAATGGGAGCGGATCACTATGGATTTCGTTACTGGACTTCCTTTGACTAGACGGAAATTTGATGCTATTTGGGTCATTGTTGATAGGCTGACCAAGTCAGCACACTTTATTCCAGTATCTGTCTCCTACTCATCGGAGAGGTTAGCGGAGGTTTACATTAGGGAGATTGTTCGTCTCCATGGAGTGCCGGTATCTATTATCTCTGATCGGGGTACGCAGTTTACCTCGCGGTTCTGGAGAGCGGTCCAGCAGGAGTTAGGCACCCAGGTTCAGTTGAGTACAGCATTTCATCCTCAGACGGATGGCCAGTCCGAGAGGACTATTCAGATTCTAGAGGACATGCTTCGAGCTTGTGTTATTGATTTCGGAGGTTCGTGGGACCAGTTTCTGCCATTAGCAGAGTTCGCCTACAATAACAGTTACCAATCTAGCATCCAGATGGCTCCGTATGAGGCGTTATATGGTAGGCGATGTCGATCACCAGTTGGATGGTTTGAACCGGGAGAGGCTCGGTTGTTGGGTACAGATCTAGTTCAGGAGGCCTTAGATAAGGTCAAGACTATTCAGGAGAGATTGCGTTCAGCTCAGTCCAGGCAGAAGACTTATGCGGATCGTAAGGTTCGAGATGTAGATTTCATGGTTGGTGAACGAGTATTGCTCCGGGTGTCGCCTATGAAGGGCGTGATGAGGTTTGGGAAGAAGGGCAAGCTCGGCCCTAGGTATATTGGTCCATTTGAGATTCTAGACAGAGTGGGAGGGGTGGCTTACAGATTAGCTTTGCCGCCTAGCTTATCAGCCGTGCATCCGGTTTTTCACGTATCTATGCTTCGGAGATACCACGGCGATCCCACACATGTGTTAGACTTCAGTACTGTCCAATTGGACAATGATTTATCCTACGAGGAGGAGCCGGTGGCCATTCTAGACCGGCAGGTTCGACGATTGAGGTCGAAGAGTTATCCTTCTGTGCGTGTTCAGTGGAGAGGTCAGCCTCCTGAGGCATCGACCTGGGAGTCAGAGTCTGATATGCGGAGCCGCTACCCACATTTGTTCCCTGACTCAGGTACTTCTTTCTTTTGTCCGTTCGAGGACGAACGATTGTTTTAGAGGTGGAGATTGTGACGACCCAAAGGGTCATCACTTGTTTTATTAATCATTCCGAGCTTTTGAGGTCTTGAAAACCTCATTTATAGTTGCCTCGATTTGTGCGCACAGTCCGGGCACAAAGCTGGAAAAGATTTATGTTGAAATATGTGAAATATGTGAAAAAGTAGAAGAATTTTGATATTAATATTGATATGGTTGACTTTGGTCAACATTTTTAGTAAACGGACCCGGATCCGTGATTTGACTATTTCAGAAAATCCGTAGAAAAATATGGAACTTGGGCATATGTCCGGAATTGAAATCCGAGGTCTAGAACCCCGGTAAAAGAATTTTTCTGTTAAATTGTTTTCTTGAAAATGTTTAAGGAAAATGAAACAGAATTTTTATTAAAAAGTACTGGTATCGGGCTCGTATTTTAGTTCCGACGCCCAGTACAGGTCATATATATTGGTTAAGCGCTTCCTGTAAAGTTTGGTTGAAAATGGACGTCGTTTGACGTGTTTCGGCCTTAAATTGGAAAGTTTGGAAATTATGAAATCTTAAAGAATTCTTGAGCTTTAAGGCTCAATTCATTGATTTTGATGTTATTTAAGCGATTTGATCGCTCGAGCAAGTTCGTATGACGTTTTTGAGTTAGTGTACATATTTGGTTTGGAGCCCCGAGGGCTCGGGAGTGTTTCGGATAGGTATCGGGGTGGTTTTTGGACTTGGAAAAATTGCAGAAAATCTGCAGCAGGCATTTCCTCATCGCGTTCGCGATGCTTTGGTCGCGTTCGCGAAGAACATTTCATTCCTTCTTCGCGTTCGCGTCATGTTGATCGCGTTCGCGATGCCCAGCATTTTCCTTCATCGCGATCGTGGACTCCTTCTCGCGTTCGCGCAAAGTAAATTGAACCAGTCATATTTTTCCTTTACGCGTTCGCGTGGCTTAGCCCGCGTTCGCGTAGGCCAAATTTGAAGCCCGGTATTTTCCTCTTCGCGTTCGCGACTCACCCTACGCGAACGCGATGGCCTGATATTTTCCTTCATCGCGAACGCGACCAGGGTGTCGCGAACGCGATGAACAAATTATTGCCCAGTGAATTTTAATCCCAAAAACAGAACAGAAACGGGATAACAAATCCCATTTCTGTTCAACCCCCTTCTTCACAGCCCCTTGGACGATTTTTGAGCTATTCTTCACCAAACTTCTTGGGTAAGTGATTCTTAACTCGTTTTCTTCATTTTCCGTCAATATTATTTGAATTCCTAAGCCTAAATAGGTGTAAATGGGTAGAAAAATTGAGAATTTAGTATAGTAAGGGTGGGCCCGGAGTCGGTATTTGGGCCAATATCATCAATTCTACTTAACAAACTAGTTCATAAAATCGATTATGTGGGCCCGGAGTCGGTATTTACTATTCCGGGCAGAATGTTGTAAAAATCACATTTAGCAATATGAACTAGTTTGTTAAGTAGAATTGATGATATTGAATCAATTGTGTATAGATACGATTGGATTGGAGTCAAATTCGAAAGGAAAAGGCATTGCTACGGATTGAATCGTTCGTAAACTTTCGAGGTAAGTGTTTGTTCTATCCTAGTTTGTAGGAATATGAATTTAGTTATGAATAAAATGTTGAATAAGAATTATTGGTGTTATACCGGTAATGAAGGTAAATTGTTGAAACTATTATAAATTATTGGTTTAAAAACCGGTAATTATAAATATTGTTAATACAGAGATTATTGGCTAAATGCCGGTAATATATATATATATTTATATAATAAGAAATGGGATCGTGTGGTACGCCGACCACGAAGTGATTTAAATCTTGGCATTGGCCATAGTTGCCGGTAGCCTATTGATATATTTGGGAGCGGGTGGTACGCCTACCACAAGATATGATTATTGATATATTTGGGAGCGGGTGGTACGCCTACCACAAGATATAACTATTGATATATTTGGGAGCGGGTGGTACGCCTACCACAAGATATAATTACTGATATATTGGGAGCGGGTGGTACGCCTACCACAAGATATAATTACTGTGATAGTTGGGAGCGGGTGGTACGCCTACCACGAGACATGAAATGAAAGAGGAAATTGAGACATGAAAGTAAGATTATTTTGGATATCTTGAGTTATTGAATATTATTATATTATTTCAAAGCAGAGTATTTCTTTATAAATGTATTGTATATATATATCTATATTGAAACTGTACAGGTTTAGGTGGGTGACTGGCCTTAGCCTTGTCACTAGTTCGCTGGGATAGGCCAGGCACTTACCAACACATTGGGTCGGTTGTGCTGATACTACACTTTGCGCTCTTTTTGCGCAGATACAGGTTACGGACAGCAGCGGCGGCGGTAGCGACTTGTGGATTTTTCGACTACTGAGACTACGAGGTAGCCTTGCAAGCGTCCGCAGGACCCGTTGTCTCTTCTATCTATGCTTTTCATTCTGTTATCTCATGTAATCGAGATAAACAACTTGTATTTTCTTTCAAACAATTATGTGTATTATTCTTAGAAGTTCGTGAGTATTGTGACACCAGTCTTGGGTAGTGTATCAGATTTGGAGTTTTCTTTATCATATCTGACTAAGTCTTCCGCTAATTTTGATTATTCCGCTGTAATTTGTATGTTGTTAATAAGGAATTGGTTATTAATAGAGAGATAATTAATAATTGGCTTGCCTAGCTTCTATTTAGTAGGCGCCATCATGACCCCGATGGTGGGAAATCCGGGTCGTGACAACGGCCATGGAGACTGTCGCCTCCCATGGCGGTCTCCGGCCACTCCCCGCCTCCCTCTTCTTCTTATATCTTCTTCTCCGTCTCAAACACTAGCCAAAACCCCAAGAAACCCTAAAAACCCTACCTTTCTTGAAACTCCGGTCATCGAAGCTCACCGCCGATGACCAAAACAACGAGAACCCATCCCAGCTTAACACCATAGAACCTTTATCTCCCGATCTACCCCCTTACCTAAACCACTTCCCTCAAATCTCCGTCCTCCGTCTCGAATCTTGGAGAATAGGTCGTCGGAAACCTAACTCCGGCGACTTTAAATAAACTTCCTCGCAAAGCTCTGACCTTTTCCCTTTCTAAATACCCCTCTCTAACCAAAAAACCCCTCAAACTTCATCTTGAAGTCTGATAAGAAAATCAGAAAAGAAAATAAAGAAAAATAAAAGAAGGACTGAAAAAGAAAAGAAGGAAAAAGAGAAGGAAAATAGGAAGCTCAGGGGACAGTCCCTACGAGATAAGTATCTCCCCCCTTTATTTGCTTTCTTTGCTTGCTTTGTTTGCCATTTCTTGTCATTTTTGTGTGTCTTTTATGATAAAATTAGAACTGGGGTTTTTAGTATTTAAGGAGTTTTAGTTTGTTTACTTTTCTGTTTAAAGGATCTGTTCTTCTTCATCTTATCTATTTCTTGCATGTTTTAGATTAGGATTTGGTCTTTGGGAAATCTTGTTTAGTTGTTCTGATTCTTATCTTCTTTAATTCATATCTCTCATTTTTATCACTCGCATTTTAGATTAGGGGGTTTTCTCTGTTTGTCTCTTCATGCCTACTCTGTTTAAGGGTTACTGCAGAACTATGTTTAAGCTTAGCTATTCTTTAATCTTGATAAACCGTTTTCTCTTCTTTTACTTCCTTATGGGCTTTTGCTTATGTCTGTTTATGACTAGAACATTCTTAAGTATGATTTGGGGTTTTTCAGTGATTCACTTAGCATAAAGAAGTTTTTGACTATGCCTGTTCAATGATAATTGACACTTTGTTATGAAAATTAAGTTTGTAAGTCTAATTGATTGAGATTCAACAATACTCAACCTTCTCTCTGAGTTGTGATTAATTGATGAACAAATCTGATTTCATGGCTATGTGTGCAATTATTTGTGAAATTGGCTATGTTTGTAATAGCTTTGTGTTAATATAAACACTGTTAATGCCTGCAATAGTATTAAGACTCATAAGTGGTTAACTTTGAAAATATGTATTAAGTTTTCTAGAATAGGCTAAAATTGAACATCACAAAAATAGGCTACAAGTTAAATAAGTGACCAAGAGTGGTCAATTTTGCAATTGACCTACTCTGATAGGTCTCTCACACACTGGCCAACACTTAAATGGGCTAGTTGTGTATTAAATTGGTTTAAGTCTGAAAATTTAGGCTTACCAAGGCCCTGATTGAGCCATGATCACAGGTGGCTAGACCTGTAAAGGTCTTAGCCAGGCCTGTGTTCACTAATGAGCCTTAAAATGGCAAAGCCAAGTCCAAATTAAGGACTGGTCAAGTTTTAAATAATTTAATAGGACAATAAAGCAGGCTAGTCCTGCAATTTAGCTTAATTAACAAAAAATGAAATAAAGTGTTTAAAATTGAAATAAGTTCTTAAGTCAAATGTGGCCAGTCCTTAAATACTAATACAAAGACTGGCCAATAGTTAAATAAGAGCTAGAACCCTGAAAAATTGACCTAGGTAGGTCGGGTAATTTAGCAATGCCTTCAAGGGCATATAAGGAACATTAAATGGTAAATTAGTAGATTACATAGAGCATATAAGGATATATGAGACAATTGTGCTCCTCATTTCTGCAATTCTGCAGAGATATAAGGGCATAGTGGTCTCAATAAAAAGGTAATTCAGTAAAAACAATAACAAGTAGGGGTACCTTAGTAAAAGCCCCAAAATAGAATTAAAAAGAACCTTCGAGCACATGCTGGAAAGGATCTTGTAACAGATTTAGGGTGTAAAGTGTAAGATTTGGTAAATTAAGAGGGGGGAAAATGGGATTATTCCCTATCTTTTCCCCCAAAAAATTTCACCTCTCTTTGATACGCTCAAATTACACTTTTACAATTAGTGTAAGGCGGTCGGTGTCAAATATAATAACCCAACTACATTGGGGTCGAATCCCACAGGGAATAGGCGTGAACTGATTACTTGAATTAGTGTGTTTCCCGACTAAAATCTTGAATCTATTCCGTTAGAAGTAACATAGAAATTGGTGTAAGAGTGATAGTATGAGTGAAGGTTGATTTAGAATATTTAACTAATGAAAATGCTTAATGTCAATAATTTAGAGAATTGATTAGACCAAGGTTGTGTTCCCATAAATGTAGTGTAGTGCCATAGGTGTTAATATGATATATTACTAATGGTTGATTCATGATATGCAATTGATTTCTAAGCAACTACCCAATATTTCCCAATACTTGAGTAGTATTTCCTCTATTTCTTTTTCCCAAAAGTCTAAGAGTCACAAGGTGTAATAATCAATAAATGCCAAATAAAACTCACTTATCCCTAAGCGATTCTGTTAAACAAAGTGTAAGGCTTAAAGTTTTTGTTCTTTACTTCTTCCAAGATCTAACCCACTTTCCCAAGCAAGGTAAGACTTTAATGGCTTTAATTAGTATTTGCAACCACCAATAATAAATGAAGAATGAGAAGTGAAGAAATATCAACGAACCATTATGCATATATTCAATGTTAAACACCCATTTACATAACACCCATTTAGGGTTCACAACCTTAGTATTTAAGCTTAGCCACACATGCTAAAATATAAAACACAAGATATAATAAATGTCATAAATGCTTACAAAGTGAAAGATTCTTCAACCAAAAGCTTCCAAAAAGATCAGTAATAAAGTCTTGAAGTGTAGTCTAAAGTCTGTGTCAGATGCCCTTACACAAAACTCTAAAAAGCTATTTATAGAGGGACCAAGATCTGACAAAAAGCGGACAAGTTTGCCCTTCCAGGTCACGTATGCGACCGCAGATCTGTCGCATAACAGGTCTGTGGTCCGCAATCTTGAGAGGCGGCGTAGTAGATTGGAACCTTAACTTTTGATATGTTGGTCGCATTAACATTCTGCGGTCCGCATGTTGATTATGCGACTGCAGACAGCACCGCAGATTTGCCTCTTAGGTTTCCTCTACATTCATTGTGCGGCAGAAGTACGGACCGCATGTTGAATGTGCGATCGCAAAGTGCATCGCATTCTTGCCGTGCATTTCAGCTCCATTCACTATTTAGTTATGAGATTTGGTTGCTTAATTTGCGGTCCGCACATCCAGTCTGCGATCGTAGATTGGACCGCAGATTTGCTCTTGTGCCCAACTTGCCCTCTTTCTTATCTTTTTGCGTCTATTTTTGAGTACTTGGTCTTTTCTTCCTCTTTATCTGTAAAACCACAAAATCACATAAGTATGGACTACATTTTGCAGTGAAACAAGCTAATATAAGAGCAATTAGTATGTAAATGTGCCGAATCTCTCCGGCACATCAACACCCCCAACTTAAACTCTTGCTTGTCCTCAAGCAGGCAGAACACACCTACGTCACACTTATTTCCAACAACAACAACAACAACAACAACCCAGTATAATCCCACTTAGTGGGGTCTGGGGAGGGTAGTGTGTACGCAGACCTTACCCCTACCCTAAGGTAGAGAGGCTGTTTCCAAATAGACCCCGGCATCCTTCCCTCCAAGAACTACCCACCTTGCTCTTGGGGAGACTCGAACTCACAACCTCTCGGTTGGAAGTGGGGGTTGCTTACCATCAGAGCAACCCCTCTTGTCTACTTATTTCCAACACTTAACACAATAATGACACAAGATTTGTGCTAATGTTCAGTTCTTCAAGCATGTATTGGAACAATCGCTCCACTCCTCCTTGACTAAGAGCAAACATGTTAAGACAGACCAATCATACAAGCTTTGAGCCTCACATTGTGACTAAATGTTACCCTCAGCTGACTGCATTTACATTAGACTCTAAAGGCTCAACTTAAGTGAATTCTGCAGTTCAAGCACTCTCACCAGAAATGATGTCCTATACTCACCATATTTACAATACTCGCGAGGACAAGTCAAAAAGACCACTCACTCTCAGAAAGAACTTCAAGTGCCACTACATGTCATACCATAAGCTTGCCCTTATTTTAATTCACCACTTCTTCAAGAATGATCGGCTGGAGGTCCCATAAGGACTTTTTAGGCTCGTGATGTAGGTTTAGGGAAGGTTAGGTAAGCATTTGGGTACATATGACTTCATCCTCATTGAACACCACTTACGAGCTTCATTCTGTTGCACTCTAATTTTCTTTACTCATAAAGCCTCATTGGCATCTAGTCCCCACTTATAGAATCACCATGCATACCTCTCCAAATTTTACAAGCTTCATTCTT
Organism: Nicotiana noctiflora; assembly: GCA_032618575.1. Classification (NCBI taxonomy): domain Eukaryota; kingdom Viridiplantae; phylum Streptophyta; class Magnoliopsida; order Solanales; family Solanaceae; genus Nicotiana; species Nicotiana noctiflora. Next base: position 12,171 of record JASVEL010001850.1, read on the forward strand.
TTATTCTCTCTCTTTTTTTTTTTTTTGTTTTTTTTTGTTTTTTTTATATAATTGGAGATTGAATACATTCATACGCACTATGAGGTATGTGGCCTTAGACTCAATATATACCCTTGCCTATCTCACTTTGACACCACCCCCAACTTAGGCTTTTAGCCTCATTTTCAATGTTCAAGGAGGGACGGGTTCAAAAGAGGGAATCATTTTGCAAAAAGGGAATGGTTTGTACTGAGTTGGCCAAAGAAAGGTTTAAAGGCTCAAAGAGGGGTACTAGTGATATTATTTAAAAAAAAATTTGTACGTCTGAAAAGCTAGAGAGATTTTCAAATTAACACAACGAATGCCTAAGATCATTCCTCCAACTGGGCATACTATCATTAGTATTGAAAGACCAACCAGGCAAGTTCTAGATGACAGAAGTGGACACAAGAGATATATACAAGTATCACTTACACACCTTGTACTTGAACTGCTTAATTCACATTGTTTAGAACTTTCGAGCAACTACTTTGCAATTTCAAGATTTTATGGGTCTCTAGAGAGTTACAAAGTGAGCCTTAAATTCACAATATTGGTCCTAGAGACAAGTTCCCTTAAGACAGTCGTCAATATATCTATCATTGGGACGAGTCCAGAGAAATGACTATAGGAGGGTATGTGCCATGTACAAGGATGCATGATTGGCACTGAACAATTTCACTAACTGGTCACATTGATTTACACACGAGGTTCTGATTCTACTATTACACTCTTGGAAAAGAATCAGATAAAGAAAAACCAAGAGGAATATATTAGCTAACTACTCATAAACAAATATTGACAAATCAAAACATTGTATATACACTGTTTTATAGATCAAAGTTGTACAAGTTTTGATACACAAAAGCACAAAAATGGCAATATCGAATCAAAACACCAAAAGTACCCCCACCCCCAACTGAGAACGATGCATTGTCCCCAATGCAGATAATAAAAGAGCAAAGTGTGAGGAGAGACTCCCTGAGGCACACTAAGTGCTATGGGAGTCGACAGCTGGCTGTGTGCTGGGGTGATCACCCTTCTGTGTATCTGGCATAGGCACAGTAGAGGGTGCAACCTCTACTGCCGGTGGAAGCTCTGGTATAGAAAGCAAGGCTGGCACTGGAGTTGATGGTGGGGCTGCTATGACCACAGCCGGCATCTGAGAGCTGCTAGATGCCTCAGCTGATGTATGAGCTTTGGTGCCTCCTTGGTCAATCAATGATCTCTGCAACGCCACCTCAATCTGAGCGCGCTCATCCTCATCCACAGCATCATCCTCCCAAGGTGACGCTGGAGCTGCTGCCTTCCCCTTGTCTATAGGATATGGAGCATCATCGCTGGAGAATCCCGAGTTATCCTCATCTTCATCACTGTCACTACCTCCCTCAGCTTCCTCATCAGAGGCAATATCAATACGGCTAGGAGGAGCTGGGGCCTGTGAGCCTCCGGGAGTAGGAACGACAGGATCGGCCATTAAGTTGGTGAAATAAAGGCCTAAATCATGCACCTCATCAGCATTCTTATCACCTGCTCCAGGAAAGAAGGATGAAACGTCGAAGTCCAGGTTTTGCATTTTTTGAAATTCAACCTTCATCGATGCCACATATGTCTTGAGATCGTGCAGACCGGGTATTGCTCCCCTTTCTAGCTTCTCCACCCACAACTCAAGCCCTTGCAGTCGCTCAGCATATGCTATATGTTTTTGCTGAATCTCTGCTATGGCAGACTGCATGGGAGTGAGAGCTTGCTTGATTAAATTAGGCAACGTCTTAACAAACTGGTCAACTTTGGAGTTTGCATGCTTGGCTAAAAGACCAAGCTGTGAGACTGCTGGAGTTGTTGGATGAGGCTGAGCAATAGCAGTGGTAGTTTGAGCAGAGGTGGAAGGAATGGAAGACCGTGCCGCATCATCATGAGCAATAGGGGGCTGGGAGGAGAGTAGGTCTTCCTCAACAACTGCTGGAGGAGGTATCACCGCATCAGCTAGGTGGGTGATGTCTATAATACCTTGCTCCTGACCTGTAGCATCCCGGAGGTCAACAAGAACTAGGGCCTCATGGCACAAAGCAGTGATCAATGATGGGAACGGAAGAGACGTGGCATCTTGCATTGCTCTTCTCCCCATTTCTTGGAAAATTATTTCTCCCACATTCAGTTTAACGCCCTGCATGATACAAGCAATGAGGAGGGCCTTCTCAATGGCGATGTCTGTCTCATATTCGTTGGGATCAATCTAGATGCGAGAAATGCAAGCCAGTATCTCCCTTCTCTTGAGAAGCTCTCCTTATAAATCTTTTTCCCCGGTTGTATCCATGCAGGGGTTCCAGTTGCGATGACGGAAGCAATCCAGCTCCTTTCATTCTCTCTGTTGGCAAATTTGACTTTATACTCAGATGTGGAGGTGTCCCCGTCCCAGTCTGGGAACAACAACTTGTTTATGGCTTTCGCACTGCACTTGACTGGGATACCTCGAACTTCCACCTTGTCGAGGTACATCCTTTGCCTTTTATGCTGTTTGGTTCTGGAAGCTCCATAATTAGCATAGAACTCTCGAATAACGGCTTCGTTATATTTGGCCGGAGGGTCAGTGAATCTTATCCATTTTCTTCGCTTGATGTTGGTGAGGATGTGGGGATATTTTTCTTTAAGCCCATTTAGGCTCAATTGCTTCTCAGGGAGGAGCTTTCTCCGTTCGAGCCCGACTTTATATTTATCCCTCGACCCCTCAATACCCCAGCGGAGATGATATGAAAGTCCCTCCACAGCCTGCTTTCTCCTTGCCTCAGCATGTATGTCCACTGTAGGCTGGGTGTTGACTTCCTCAGGTTGGTCATTTCCTGTTCGTGGTTCTTCCAATCGTTGTCTTTTAGAAGCACGGGGTTTGTTTGCAAGTCCTTTGTGAGCCATGTCTGCAAAAGGGAGTGTTGTTAGTATAGCCAGGATGGTTAAGAATGGGAAACATTTAACTGAGAGCAAGAATGCGATGCACTTATGCGATCGCAAAACAGGTATGCGGACCACAAAGCGGTCGCAAAAATTTTTCAGATGAAGTGCCATTCCATTATGCGATGATTTATGCGGTTGCATAACGGTTATGCGGACCGCATAGTCATTGCAGAATGGCTTCTTGCAAAGTGCAAATATCCCAATTTACTGTTTTACTTTGCGTTGCGTTTGCGGACCGCAAATCAATTATGCGGCCGCAAACTCGATCGCACATTTCACTGCTTGAGGAGGCTACAAAGGTGACAGGTATGCGGTCACTTTGCGGACCGCAAAGTGATATTGCGATCGCATAGTGACCGCATAAGTTTTCGTCTTTGTCTGACCTAGGGCTAGGTTTGCGACAACAATGCAGTTCGCAATGTAAACATGCGGACCGCAAACCTGAGCAACTAAACGCAGTCAGTTCACTTGTTCAACCTATATCTCAGGCAACTCCGTGGGTGCCCAAATCTTCAACCAATTCTTTCCCCAAAGTCTAATTCAACACTACCATAGCCATGCTATTACACCCACAACCATTTCCCAACAATTTAAACAATAGAGAAGGGGGAGACAACAGACATACCAGATGTTGAGAATGCTCCTGATTTACAAGAGAATGCTTGTTGATGATCCGATTCGAATTTGTTTTGTGCTTTGTTTTTCTTTTCTTTTTGTTCTTTTTGCCTTTGTTCTCTTTGTCTTTTTCTTCTTTTTATATTTGTTTTTGTTTTTATTTTTGTTCTGTCGTGTAGGGCTTTTAGGAAAGCACCTGGGAGTTTCGATGTCAATTCTGCGAGCCATTATGCGATCGCAGAGATGATTTGCGGTCCGCATAATGGTCGCATGTTGATGCAACGCATAGCCTTCTCGACTCATTTTTGCGATCCATTGTGTGGTCGCATAACGAATATGCGGACCGCAGAATGGACGCATTTCAACTGCAAATTAGAGGGTTCACTGGTTAAGTTTGCGGTAGGTTTGCAGTCTGCCAATCAATTATGCGGTCGCATTCCTACCGCATTTCTACCCTCCGTCTTCCGCATTTCTGTCCATGGGTGCATCCACCAAATATCACCACTGTTTAGGTTCCCTACACTTCACAGATGTTAAGGAAATAAATAAACAAAGAAAATTCAAAATTCAAAGGCGGTGTTACCACCCATGGGTTGCCTCCCATGCAGCGCTTGATTTAACGTCGCGGCACGACGGGACGGATTTCTCCAATTTCATCCTTTTGACGGGCAAGGTCCATCTTGTAGAGCCAGCTGCTCTATCACCTTCTTCTCACCATGAACACCCAAGTAGTGTTTTATGCGTTGGCCATTTACTCTGAATGTCCGAGATCCATCAGTAGATTCTAACTCTACAGCTCCGTATGGGGATACACTAACCACTTTAAAGGGGCCGGACCATTTGGATTTCAATTTGCCCGGGAACAATTTTAATCTTGAGTTGAAGAGTAGGACGAGGTCGCCCGTCTTGAACTCTCTTATCAAGATCTTTTTGTCATGAACAAATTTCATCCGCTCCTTGTAGACCGCTGCACTCTCATATGCATGGAATCGAAATTCATCTAGTTCATTTAGTTGCGTCAATCTCAAGTTTGCAGCTTTCGCCCATTCTAAATTCAGCTTTTTGAGTGCCCACATGGCCTTGTGCTCCAACTCAACCGGCAAATGGCATGCCTTCCCAAAAATGAGTCTGTAGGGAGAAGTACCAATAGGAGTCTTGAAGGCCGTGCGGTAGTCCCACAATGCATCATCTAATCTTCTGGACCAGTCAGTTCTGTTGGCGTTCACAGTCTTGGCTATGATACTCTTTATCTCCCGATTTAAGACCTCAACTTGACCACTCGACTGCGGATGGTATGGTGTAGCCACCTTGTGTTTCACCCCATATTTTTCAAGTAACCCTGTGAATGCTTTGTTGCAGAAGTGTGATCCCCCATCACTAAGAATGGCTCTACGAGTGCCAAACCGAGTGAATATATTCTTCTTCAAAAAGGCGGTTACACTCCTCACCTCATTGTTTGGTAGGGCAACGACTTCAACCCATTTTGAGACGTAGTCCACAGCCACCAAAATATATTTCATCCCATAGGAACTCACAAAGGGGCCCATGAAATCAATTCCCTATACATCAAAGATTTCTATCTCCAACAGATATTGCATAGCCATTTCATGCATTTTGGAGATTGAACCTTGTCGTTGGCATTGCTCACAAGCTTTTGCAAATTGGTTTGCATCATGATAGATGGAAGGCCAATAGTAGCCACATTCAAGAATCTTTGCAGCAGATCTATTCCCTCCATGATGGCCTCCAATTGGTGAGTCATGACATGCTTTTAGGATTGGCATGATTTCTTCCTCTGGTACGCATCTTCGAATGATGTTGTCAGCACACACTCGAAACAAATACGGCTCTTCCTAGTAGTATTGCCGATAATCCCTCAAGAATTTTTTCTTTTGATGAGGTTCTAACCCTTCCGGAATGACCTCGCTTACCAAGTAATTTGCAATGTCGGCATACCAAGGAGCAAAGGTGTTGGAAAGTGCCAATATATGCTCATCGGGGAAAGCATCATTTATGTCAAGCTCTTCTTTAGGTCTCCTTGCTTCCTCAAGCCTTGACAAGTGGTCCGCAACTTGATTTTGAATACCTTTTCGATCTTTTACTTCAAAGTCAAATTCCTGCAACAAGAGAACCCACCGAATTAGTCTAGGCTTTGAATCTTTCTTTGCCATGTGATATCGAAGAGTCGCATGATCCGTGTAGACTACCACCTTGGACCCTAACAAGTAGGCCCGGAATTTTTCAAAAGCATACACAATGGGAAGAAGCTCTTGCTCAGTAACAATGTAGTTCTTTTGTGCCCCATTGAGAGTTTTACTTGCATAGTAGACCGGATGAAGTATCTTGTTGTGGCGTTGACCTAACATTGCTCCAATAGCTACACCACTGGTGTCACACATGAGTTCAAAAGGAAGAGTCCAATCGGGAGTGACAATAATAGGTGCCGTGGTAAGCCTCAACTTTAATTCCTCAAACGCTTTGAGGCACTTGTCATCAAACATGAATTTTGCATCTTTTTCAAGAAGCTTGCACATTGGGTGTGCAATTTTGGAAAAATCTTTGATGAATCTCCGATAGAATCCGGCGTGGCCCAGAAAGCTTCGAACACCTTTCACTGAATTTGGTGGAGGAAGCTTAGAAATGATTTTGATCTTGGCCCGATCAACTTCAATGCCATGTTTAAAAATCTTATGCCCTAACACAATACCTTCATCCACCATGAAGTGGCATTTTTCCCAATTTAGCACAAGATTCGTTTCTTCGCATCTCTTGAGCACTTGTCTAAGATTTGCAAGACAATGCTCAAATGAATCACCAACCACGTCATCCATAAAAACATCGAGAAAATCTTCCACCATATTGGAAAATATCGACATCATGCATCTTTGAAAGGTCGCCGGAGCATTGCACAACCCAAATGGCATCCGGCTAAAAGCAAATGTCCCATAAGGACAAGTGAAAGTTGTTTTCTCTTGGTCTTCCAAAGCAATGTTGATTTGGTTGTAGCTAGAGTATCCGTCAAGGAAGCAATAAAAGGCTCTTCCCACTAGCCGATCAAGCATTTGATCAATAAAAGGCATAGGGAAATGATCCTTGCAAGTTGCATTGTTGAGTTTCCGATAATCCATGCACACTCTCCACCCGGTCACCGTTCTAGTAGGGATGAGCTCATTTTTTTCATTTTCAATCACAGTTATGCCCCCTTCTTTGGCACACATTGTACTGGGCTCACCCAAGAACTATTGGCGATTGGGTAGACAACTCCGGCGTCTAACCACTTGATAATTTCCTTTTTCACCACCTCTTGCATTGATGGATTTAGTCGCCTTTGATGCTCCACACTTGGCTTAGTGTCATTTTCCAATTGGATTTTGTGTTCACAAATTCCTGCAGGAATGCCACGAATGTCGGCGATTGTCCACCCAATTGCTTGCCTGTGCTCCCTTAGGACTTCCAAAAATTGATCTACCTGCACATCATTCAACAAAGAAGACACAATTACAGGTAAAGTATCATTAGAGCCAAGAAATTTATACCTCAAATGCAAAGGGAGTGTTTTGAGCTCTAGTTGAGGTGGCTCAATGATTGATGGCTTTGCGGGGGGTGTAGCTATATTCTCTAAGTCAAGAGAGAGCTTTGCCGGCTTGTACATATAGGATCCAAGACCCTCCAATGCATTCACTGATTCTATGTACCCATCCATGTTTTCCCCATCAAAATTCACTAGGATTGCTGCTAATGCCTCACCAAGGCATTGTTCTTCCGTTTTCATTTCAACGGCATCCTCCACCTCATCTACCGCTTCTATCATTGAGATGCTCTCATATTCGTGGGGTAGCTTCATGCCCTTGCTAGCTTGAAAAGTGACTTCTTCATTATTCACCCGAAACTTTATCTCATTTCTTTCAGAGTCCATGAGTGCTCGGCCCGTAGCCAAGAATGGTCTTCCCAAAATGATAGGAATCTCTTTATCCACGGCACAATCAAGAATCACAAAGTCCGCGGGTAAATGAAACTTCCCCACTTTTACCAGTACATCATCCACAATACCCACCGGTCGCTTGATGGAACGATCGGCCATTTGCAATCTCATACTTGTTGGTCTAGGCATACCCAATCCCGCTTGCTAATAGATGGCTAGTGGCATTAAGTTGATGCTAGCTCCGTTGTCACATAAGGCTCTTGCAAATTCACGTGCCCCAATAGTACAAGGTATCGTAAAGGCTCCCGGATCCTCCTTCTTTTGAACCGGGGTTGTAGCAATGATAGAGCTCACCCTGTGAGTCATGCTTACCACCTCATGCTTTGAGGTCTTCTTTTTAGTGATCAGATCCTTCAAGTACTTGGCAAACCCTGGCATTTCTTGAAAAGCTTCTACGAAAGGTATATTCACTGTCAATTGTTTGAGAATATCGTAGAACTTTTCAAGCTTGCTATCATCCGTCTTCCTTGCTAGCCTTTGAGGGAAAGGAGGGGGAGGTCTAGGAATAGGTGGAAGAGGTTGTGATGGCTCGTTCCCTTTTTCCTTTTCCTCTTCTCGATTTTCTTATTGTGCTCTAGCCTTTTCAGGAATTCTTTCAATTTCAACAACCTTGGGTTAATCAACCACAACAACTTTTTGCTTTTCAATTATCTCTTGTTCTTCACCCTCAACCATTTGGTTGGTCTCCACCTCTTCAACTATGTGTTCATTCTCTTCACGTAGCACTTTTCCACTCCTGGCGGTGATTTCCATGACATGAGAGGTTGGACCACTTCCACTACCTCTTGGGTTTGCAATAGTGTCACTAGGTAGTGTTCCCTTTTGCTTGGGGTTTTGTTCCTTGGAGAGATCTCTCATTTGCATTTCTAACTTTTGGATGGAAGCGGTATGAGAGCCAACCACTTCGGTCATGTTCCTCAATGAAGCATCAGACTTTTCTTGATTTTGTAGCACTCTCTCTAGCATAGCTTCCAATTTTGAATCGCTTGAGGACCCTTGGTTCGAATGTTGTCCTTTTGGAGGAACATAAGGATTTTCACTCCGGTTAGCAAAATTGTTGTTGTTGTTGCCCCAATTTCTTTGTTGTGAACTACCTTGGTCATACCTCCACTGTTGGTTTCCTTGCCCTTGCGGGTTTGGCCTCCATTGGTTTTGTGCTCCTTGACCTTGATAGTATTGCCTTTGATACCCTCCTCCTTGGGGGTTGTTGATATAATTCGCCTCTCCAAAATCTTCATTAGAATTGGATGGCATGTCCTCGACAACGTTGACTTTCTTTGTTTGATTTTCTGTAAACATCTTGGTCAACACATTGACATTAGTGGCCAACCCAACAATGATTTGGTCTCTCTCTTGGTTTTCCTTGATCAAATTTGTCAAAGAAGGAGACCCATAAGATATTCCACTGGATGCATCCTCAGAATGCCATGCTTGATTATTTTTAGCCATCTTGTCGAGGATTTGAGTTACTCTTGCAAAAGACTTATCCATAAAAGATCCATCCGCCGCATTCTTTGCAATGGCTTGGTTCATGGGATCAAGACCCATGTAAAATTTCTCAAGCAAATTGAGTGAGGGAATCCATGATTTGGTGACCTTACCAAATATAGTTTAAAGCGATCCCACGCCTCGTGTAAGTGCTCCCCTTGTTGTTGCTTAAAGAAAAAGATTTTATCTCTAAGCTCCGATTTCTTGCTTTGTGGGAACCATTTTGCTAGGAATGTCCGGACAAGTTCAGGCCATGATCGGATTGAGTTTGGTGGCAAGTTTTGAAGCCACTTTCTAGCCTCACCGCCCAAGGAATACTTGAAAACTCTCAACCTTAAGGCATCTTCTGAGACATTGGTTTGTTTATGCATAGCACACACTCCCAGAAAATTTCTCAAGTGTTGAGTGGGGTCGTCATCGGTGGAATTCTTGAAAAACCCTTCCGCTTTGAGCATGAGGATTAGACTGCGATCCACCTTAAATGTTGAGGCACCAATAGCAGGGGGTACAATTGCATTTGTGTCATCGATATATTCATTGATATCCGCAAAAGGATTCTCTTCCCCTTCATCCTCGTAATCAGACATTGTAACCTATCACACCAAGCAAAACAAGCAAAGTGTAATGGAATAGAATTAGATATCAAGTAGAGTACACACTAATGAGTAATTTCAAGACCGTATTCCCCGGCAACGGTGCCAAAATTTGATACGCTCAAATTACTTTTACAATTAGTGTAAGGCGGTCGGTGTCAAATATAATAACCCAACTAGGTTGGGGTCGAATCCCACAAGGAATAGGCATGAATTGATTACTTGAATTAGTGTGTTTCCCGACTAAAATCTTGAATCTATTCCGTTAGAAGTAACATAGAAATTGGTGTAAGAGTGATAGTATGAGTGAAGGTTGATTTAGAATATTTAACTAATGAAAATGCTTAATGTCAATAATTTAGAGAATTGATTAGACCAAGGTTGTGTTCCCATAAATGTAGTGTAACGCCATAGGTGTTAATATGATATATTACTAATGGTTGATTCTTGATATGCAATTGATTTCTAAGCAACTACCCAATATTTCCCAATACTTGAGTAGTATTTCCTCTATTTCTTTTTCCCAAAAGTCTAAGAGTCACAAGGTGTAATAATCAATAAATGCCAAATAAAACTCACTTATCCCTAAGCGATTCTATTAAACGAAGTGTAAGGCTTCGAGTTTTTGTTCTTTACTTCTTCCAAGATCTAACCCATTTTCCCAAGCAAGGTAAGACTTTAATGGCTTTAATTAGTGTTTGCAACCACCAATAATAAATGAAGAATGAGAAGTGAAGAAAAATCAACCAACCATTATGCATATATTCAATGTTAAACACCCATTTACATAACACCCATTTAGGGTTCACAACCTTAGTATTTAAGCTTAGCCACACATGCTAAAATATAAAACACAAGATGTAATAAATGTCATAAATGCTTACAAAGTGAAAGATTCTTCAACCAAAAGCTTCCAAAAAGATCAGTAATAAAGTCTTGGAGTGTAGTCTAAAGTCTGTGTCAGATGCCCTTACACAAAACTCTAAAAAGCTATTTATAGAGGGACCAAGATCTGACAAAAAGCGGACAAGTTTGCCCTTCCAAGTCACGTATGCGACCGTAGATCCGTCGCATAACAGGTCTGCGGTCCGTAATCTTGAGAGGCGGCGTCGCGGATAGGAACCCTAGCTTTTGATATGTTGGTCGCATTACCATTCTACGGTCCGCATGTTTATTATGCGACCGCAGACAGCACCGCAGATTTGCCTCTTAGGTTTCCTCTACATTCATTATGCGGCAGAAGTGCAGACCGCATGTTGAATGTGCGATCGCAAAGTGCATCGCATTCTTGCCATTCATTTCAGCTCCATTCACTGTTTAGTTATGCAATTTGGTTGCTTAATTTGCGGTCCGCACATCCAGTCTGCAACCGCAGATTGGACCGCAGATTTGCTCTTGTGCCCAACTTGCCCTCTTTCTTATCTTTTTGTGTCTATTTTTGAGTACTTGGTCTTTTCTTCCTCTTTATCTGTAAAACCACAAAATCACATAAGTATGGACTACATTTTGCAGTGAAACAAGCTAATATAAGAGCAATTAGTATGTAAATGTGCCGAATCTCTCCGGCACATCACTCTTCACCTATAAATACCCCTTTTCTAAGACTAATTAGGGGCTGCATTTTCAATAGAAGAATTCAGAGAAAATATATAGATACATAGAGTAAAATTGGCTGGTTTTTCAATAGAAAAATTCAGAGGGAAATTATATAGATATAGAGTGAAATACACTGAAATAGTAAATAGTTTTCTCTGGTTTTCGAGTTGAAATTGCTGTTTGAAGTATTGTTTGGAGTTTCTACTCGTCTTTGCTGGGCTTTATATTGCTGATTGCTGTGTTATTTTCACTCATTTGGAACTCAAATCTTCACTGTTGCATTGCCTGTCAACTTATTGCTGTGCCTATTTCTGCTACCCTTAGAACTCATCGGTTTATTTTTGTTGAATCGGGTACGCTTTGTTCAAGGCTATGTAATGAAGAAGCAAATGTTGAAATGAAGTTTGAAATGTTAAATTTCTAATTGTCTTCTGTATTTTCTGTTTTCTTAGTTAGCTGTTTAGTATTAGTATAGATCTGTAATTCGTTAGAATAGTATTGTATGTATAGGTAAGAGATCGAACAAAAACAATGTAATAGTTAGTAACTAGTAGTAGTAGAATAATCATAGTAGTCGAATCACTTAGTTAAATATGTAAACTCATAAAACAAAGCTAAATAACCCTAATATGAATCGATAACAACAAGTCCATAGAACAGATTTCAATCAACTCGTGTAGTTAACCTGGTTTAGAGACTGATAGTTGGATTTGAGTAAGTTTAAAAAAGGGAAACAACTAAATACAGTAATAATTCAGTTGAAACTGGCTTTGTGATATCAAACAAGCTAAATTTGTAGTAGAACTAGTAATATAACTGAGCACCAGTGAATAACTCATTTAGCCTTAGATAATCAGAATGTTGTTTGTAAGTAGTTGAACTGTTTAGTTTAATCATGCTTCATATATAGTTAAACCACCTCTCAATCTCTTCGCTAGTAAGTAACTCAGATATTAGTATAAATTCATCATTAGATATGAAAGTGAAATCAGTCTTTTAATTCGATTCTCATGTACATTAGACATTTAGGAATTAGAGTTAATGCCGATAATTTGTATAATGATTTTTCCTTTGATAAATAAAGTGCAATTTGAATTCATTATTGATTCCAGATGTTTGTTATCAGTTATTCGTTTTCATTATTGTTGTTTCAATCCGGTCTGGGCCTGATATACGACGTGGACCTGGACTATGTTCGAAAAGTTAAATGGGCTACTGAACAAAAGCCCAAAGACAGTCTAGGTCACTAAGACCCGGACATATGTGATAATCTATTAAGTACGGATTTGGAAGCCTAGGCCCAATAATATCGAAATAGCAATGGCCTGGGTTCACTCTCTAGAATTACATTTGATTAAATAATTAAGGGAAAAACATAAATTGAAAACATAGTATACACATCTTAGGATTGAGACTATAAAATTAAATCGGGATGAGCCTCACACGATACAAAAATCGTGGGGCCCCCCTTAGTAATGAAGTAATATATACAATAGATTCGGGAAAGCTAATAGTGAATTCCATAGCTTCTCTCAAAAGATTTAAAATCCGTTAGACGTTATTTAGGCACGATTTAATATACTTTCCTTAAATACGAGTGTGCACTTGGTGCGACTCAAATCCCAAATCCCGGTAAAGCCGAAATATATTAAAGGTCACAAGCGTGCTGGTTGCGGTGTGACTCAAAATACATTTTCGCAACATCACCATTCCCGGGTTAACGGAATTCCTTACCTAGGTTTCTGTTTCACGGACTGTAATAACAGAGTCAATTTCCTCGGCTTCGGGATTAACCGGTGACTTGGGACACCATTATTTTCTCAAGTGGCGACTCTGATAATTAAATAAAAACCCCGGACCGATTGTCCTTTATTTGGAAAAACTCCTTCCTCCTTGTTATTATATCTTTCTCGGGTATTTGAACATTGAGGTATACCCAAAATACCTTTTCAATGGATCGGTACTAAAAGGGGTTGTAAAAAGGGAGGTGTGACATCTCTGGTGACTCTGCTGGGGATAAGAAACCCAGAACATCGGTTTCAGTGTTTAAGAATTCGAGCCCATTAGAATCGCCGTCCTCGATATTATTTGACTTTGTTATATGCTTTAGACAACATGCTATGTGTTTTACCGCTTTGATACTATATGGATTGCATATAAATTGTGCCGAAAACCCTTCTTTTCTTCACCTCCGGGGATATGCTTACTGGTTGAGACTCCCCTTTCTGTTAAGTCACACCTAAATTAAGAAACAGAGGCCGGATAAATTACAAAGCCGATTGACTCCGCGGGTCACCGGTAAGTAGCCCCCTCCATGATTCGAGTTGTCCACTCGGGTACACGGTCTAGCACCATATGAAACTATAAGATATTGAACATAGGTCTAGGACGATTATTTGCATCATAACTGACTTAGGGGACTCAACACAGGGGTTAGGTCCGTCTAGGACAGGTGACCCGATAATTAAAGACCGAGCATACTATGTGTTGCATTTTAATTGTCCTTGATCGTTATGCGGACCGGCAAAATTCCCAAGAGTAGACAAAGAATATTCAAAAATGAAAAAAAATAGAAAGGGATAGAACTAGTGATAAAAGAGTTGTCGAAAAATCTGGAAATTTGAAAAAAATGGCTTTGTTGTTGAAATAATTGGTCAACTAATCTGACTGAACTACGAAGGTTTGATTCTCGCCATTAAGTGGGATACGTAGGCAACCCTTGAACGGGTTAAACCACCAATTTAGAAAGAGACAAAAAAAAATAAAATATTTTTGTTTCAAATAATCGAGGTGATCGCTGTTTTTGAAAAAGGCCGAATGTTCCGAAAGGACGCCGGAAGGCTGTTTTGGCTAAAAATGGCCATTTCGAAGTCATGTTTTCCCTTTCAAAAATAAAAATGAAAATCTGCTTTGAAAAATATTTTTTTTCTAAATAAAATCGCCTTAATAAATGTGCAGGATGAGCACGATACAGAATGAACCCTTCACTTTAATGAATAGAATCCATTTGGAGCTAAGACAATGGTGGAACGACATGGGACCGGAAGGACAAAACTGGGTCAAATGCTACTTAAAGGATATTATGAGCTTAATGGACATAATTCCCCGAGGCGATATAATCCGAGCACTTGTCACATGTTGGGATCCTGCGCACAACGTGCTACATTTTTCGGACTTTGAAATCACTTCCACTATCGAGGAAATTGCTTACTATATAGGGAAAAATGAGGTCCCCTTAAAAGAGAAATACCCGGTGGCTCCCAGAGCAATAACGGTGCACCGTTTCCTGGACTCTTTGAAAATTGCTCGAAATGTCCACAACGAGGATTTGGCTAGTGGGTATTGCTCCTTAAACTTTATTTACAGCAGATATGGACATGTCGGGGGTTTCAATGACCCCACGAACAAGCTTTGTAGCAAGTCCAACCGAGCAATATGGGAGGAGCATCGACGATTTGCTTTCCTAGTGGCATTTGTCGGGGTTATCATATTTCCAAGAAAGGACGGGCACATTGATACCAAAGTCGCCGGGGTAGCCAGCACTTTGGTTGTACAAGATAATTGTACTTTGGCTCCAATGATTATAGCAGACATCTACCGTTCCCTGACTACATGTATAGAAGGGTGCAACTTCTTTGAGGGATGTAACTTGATTCTGCAAATCTGGTTGATAGAACATCTATGCCGTCATCCTTCGTTCTCAAGCTATGGGCCGACTGAAAGAACATGCCTCGAAGAATTCTATACGAGAACAAAAGAAGTTAAGTTGTCAGAGAGAGTTAAGGATTGGATTTCATATCTATGACCGTTGACCGATAGCCAAATCGATTGGGCGTATGGATGGTTGCCCCTCGACGAGGTGATTTACATGCCGACGGAAGGGTCACACTTCTTGATCAAGGGTTTGAAAAGTATCCAGCCTTATGCCCCGTACGGGCCCTGCAACAGCTTGCGAGATGTCAAGTTGTACCAAAGGATGGGGACCTCAGTTTGCAAGTAATAGAGATTAGTCCGGATGGGTGATTCCCGGAAGCAAAGGTCCGACAGATTTGGAATGAGTGTCAGAATTTGAAGGTAGAAACTTGTGTGGAGAATAGAGCTCGGGGAGAACTATCATCAGGGTATGCTGCATGGCATCGACGGGGTATTGAGCATGATCGACCATCGAAAAGACCACACTTTCAAGATTTGGCAGAGCAGTCTAAGGAAAACAGAAATTGGGCAGCCAAAGAAAATGAGTATAAGGCCAAAATCAACTTGCTAGAAAAGTAGTTGCGAGATCTCCAGTTTGAGAACGGTTTGCAGGTAGCATTTGATGAAGGAGAGAAGAAGCTGCTGAAAAAGGAGAATGAAATCCTAAAGACTCAGATTGCTAAAATGAAAGTTGCATCCGAAACCCCTGTTCTCTTAGTCCGAGACGAGAAATTAATTGAAAATCTTCGGCGCAAAGTGAATGACTACAGCTTCGATTTGGACAAAGCAGAAAAGGATTTAGTTAGGGTTCGGAAGCAACTGGCCAAAGACGCTGAGAAAAGAGTGTCACGCTCCAATCGAGGGACATGACCGGCGCCTGACCGGGTAGCCCCAATCAAGCGGACCTGGGTCCTTTCATTCCCACGCGTTACCCCTGTGTTGATTGTTTCTCATTAACCAAATATCTTACTAATCATAAATGATTTCACAATAAACAAACAAAACCATACGAGTGATTCATTATCAAGTTCGCAGTTTTAACAACGCCCGACATAACATAATATATACATAAGACTTGAATCCTACAGTTTACATGTCTACAGAGCCTCTAGTATACAAAAGGGAATACAATACTTGCCGGTAACAAGGCTCCGGCTATACCTTACAAAACCAAAATGAAATCTGAACAAAAGTGGCATGAACCACATAAGGCCCCGAGGAAGAAAGGGGCTCACCAAAACGGGCAGTGGAAGGAGAAGGATACTACTGCCGATGAGCTGAAGTGCCTGCTACCGATCCACCTACAATCATAACACGAATGTAGCGTCCCCGGCAAAAGGGACTTAAGTACACTTGAATTGTACTGGTATGTATGGACAAACTTTGTCCCAAGTAAGCTCAAGCCGTTAAACAAGAACCACGATGACAAGACAGCCAATAAATTACATCAAGAAATCAATTAAGCTAACTAACCATGTTTCCCACCTTTTACTCATTTCAGGTAAGCATCAACACAAGCACGTTTAAGGTCAACAAATAGAACAACAACCAATCAACCACATAAATTGCAAGTAGTCAAACATAGGGGCAATCAGTGCCCCACAGGTTGCAAACTCTCCTGTTGTCTCCTTTCACAATTTCATATTAATGATTTTGTATCAATTTCATTTGCGATTTCGATCGCTTTCCATCCTTATTACCTCGTCCACCCTTATTACCTCGGCCACCCTTATCACCCCAACCCACACCTTATTTCTTCATGTTACTGTGCGTAACCCGATCCCACCGTACAGTTTTCAAACACAACAATCACAAATAGCAGATAAGACACTACACACAATTACAACAAGTTCAAATAAGCAATTTACACATTGGTTCATGTTCTCAATTACTTCTCAAGCCAATATCACAACCAAGTTACAATGTTTCCAAAATTGAGGATGTTCATACTGTTATGTTTAATAACTTACCACACCTCAAGTGTTTCGTTTCTTTTCCACAAGGTACCATATATGCCATTATTGCCATTATTCACAATTCTTTTACCAAATTCAACTCTCATTTATCTTTCGGTTTGTATCCCATATTACATCACTCATAGCTCAACAGCAATTTGAGTATCCAACAACAACATCATGAATTTCACACAATTTGTCAAATTAACATGAACCCAACAATTTCACACATATAGGCGACTTCACAAGAATCAAAGTTAGCCATACATACCTGGTATCGAGTTTCCTTCTTTTAACGTCCTACTTTATGCGTACCCAAGCTATCCTAGCTTTGTCGACCTTGTTTCGCAGGTTCTTACGCCTATTCACTTCCTCTTTACTAACAATCAAGTTCAAATAACCATGCATGAGTGTAAAATCTCATTTTCAAAAGCTATTATATGTAACCCTCTCCTTACCCATTTTAAAACTGAAAATTAGAGGAAATAGCTAGGGTTTTTTTTTACATTCATATGATTTGGGGGAAGTTGAATCCTTTCCCTAGAATCCCTTGAACTAAGTGGTTGGAAGAATCATTGAGGATGAAAGACTTCTCTCTCTAAAATCCCTCTCTTCTCTCTCTAATTTTTGTAAGATGATATGATAAAATGAAAGAGAAAGGCGTTATATTAAAGAAGAGGTCGGGGTGGATTTTATAAAATTTATGGGCCGGGTCAATTCTGCGGTCGCATCTGCGATGGCAGAATCAACATGCGGTCCGCATAGTGACCGCGGAATTGCCTCAAAATTTACACAAGTTCTATTACGGAATGCGACCAAAATGCGGTCTTGATCTGCGGTCGCATAGTGCACCGCATATTTGACACTCAAAAAACCCTTCGAGAATTTATGCGGTAGATTTGCGGTCCGCAGATCCATTATGCGATCGCATATCGACCGCATTCTCAACACCAAATATTGCAAACCTTCTGTTAAGCTCCGCGGCAAGAATGCGGTTCGCATAGCAGATCTGCGGTCGCATTCCTGACCGCAGAATCGACATTTTTTTGTAAAAGTTGACTCTTTACATTTTTGAAACTTAAATCACTACCAAGGGTTCGAACCGCGGTTCGCAAGCTCATCGCGAAGAATTCTACGCATTCCTAACACATTATTCGGACCATGGCACCACAGCTACTAGGTTTCATGCACAAATATTTTACGGCGCCTTACAAAGAGCTAGGTTGGTTCAGCAACTACGAGACAAACATGAGGTTGAGGTAGCTCGTCTGAGAAAGAAAGTCATCACAGTCACTGTCAAGAGTAACAGGATCATCAAAGAATTTGAAGAAGAAAGAGAGCATTGTTACACGACTATGGCTCGGTTAGAGTTCGAGCTACAACAACTACAGAAAGAGAACCAACACACCTTAGATGCTCGCGCCGAACAGATTAGTTGGTTACTTCAAGAGAAAGGAGTCGTGCGAGAGAGAATTGTTCATATAGCTTAGTGTATTACCCGAAAGTGCCAACTGTGTGAAGACATGTCCCGAACAACATTTGTATCAGCTGTGAAATTCTTTGTGAAGCAAGTCATGTCCGACCTAGATAGGCTCCAAAGTGGATTAGCATATAGGCCCGCGGCAAGACCGAACGACGTCTCGCGGGCACTAGGAGCATTAATGTATTCATAGGGCATGCATTTTGTATTCGTATTTCTTTTTGCATTAGTAGCACAACACCATCTTGTAAATCAATGTTTTTTGAACATCAATGAAAAATCGAAAGTTGTGGCTAATACTTTTTCTCTTTATATCAATTGTTTGTACGATAGGCAAATAAATAGGAACGAAAATCAATAAAGAAAAGAAAAAGGAAATAGAAAAGAGAGGAAAAGAAAATGAAAAATGAAAAGAAAGAAAAAGAGAGAAATGAAAAGAAAAGAAAAAAAAAGAAAAAAAGAAAAGAAGAGAAAAAAAAGAAAGAAAGAAAGAAAGAAAGTAAAAAAGAATGATGTTGGTTCAAAATGGGACGAAAGCCGGGATGATGCATGATGATCAAAGGCAAAAGTTGTGATTTTTCCAATCGTTGCATCTTATCCTTTTAAGTACTAACTACTAACAAGTGTTGTTGTTTATGAGAAAATAGATTTCAGCTGGCAACTGGTACTCTGGCAAATCATCATTACAACACACGATCTAAGACTATGACAAAGGCTGTGTCTCAAGAAATTGAACCGACTATCATGGACCCTGTGCAAAAAGAGGAGGTCGTGGATGTAGCAGGGATGAATGAGGAAATGTATAAGCTCAAGCAATAGATGACAAAGATGTACCAAGCTTGGTCCAGGGGTCAACCCTTACCCGCATATCCCGCTAACCCAAGCATATGTCCCTCCCGCCAATCCTAATCCCGAGCCACCCACCATGAACTCATTCTCCACGTACCCATATTACCAACACTACTATGCCACAACTTTACAGGCACCACCACCATTGTCCAAATAGATTCCACCTCAACCACCACAGGTCACCCCGGTGTATGTGGCACCTCCACCTGCTGCTCTGCATAAGTCATCAGGTGAACCAGTGTTCCATGTGCAAGATACCCATTACTATCCGCCGGAGCCGATGTTTAGACAGCATGAATCTTATACCCCACTGATGGAGACAACTGAAGAAAATCTCGTCATAAACTTGGAACAAGAGGAAATAGCACGGAAGATGAGGAGTTTAGAGCAGTCTTTCCGTAACATACAAGGGCTAGGAGGCCAAGTGAGCATATCATACAAAGATTTGTCTCTATTCCCAGAGGTGCAGCTCCCAGTTGGGTTCAAGCTACCTAAATTCGACATGTACGATGGACATGGGGATCATGTAGCTTATCTCAGGGGATATTGCAGCAAGATGCGTGGTGCAGGAGGGAAAGATGAACTTTTGATGGCGTACTTTAGTTAGAGTTTGAGCGGTTCTGCGCTGGAGTGGTATACACGTCAGGATCACACTAGATAGTTCATCTGGGACGATCTAGCGCAATCATTTGCCAACCACTTCTAGTACAACTTGGAAATAATTCCAGACAGGCTGTCGCTTACCAAGATGGAGAAGAAGCCCGGAGAAAGTTTTCGGGAGTATGGTTTTAGATGGAGGGAACAAGCGGCACGAGTGGATCCGCCTATGAGGGAGACTGAAATGGTAGATTGTTTTCTGCAGGCCTTGGAGCATACTTACTATGGTCATCTGGTGTCGGCTATTGGTAAGAATTTCAATAAAGTAGTGAAAATGGGGAGTTTTGTAGAGGAAGGGTTGAAAACCAACAAAATCATGAGATTTTCTGCTATCAAGGACACGAATCAGGCTATACAAATCAGGAATGAATGATCAATTGGAAAGAAGAAGAAGGAAGAGGTTTCAGTTGTAGAAAGTAAGCCATGCACTCGGAGCCAAAGCATATACCATCACCCACCTCGCCCATACCAACCATACCCGCCAGCACCTTACAACCCACCTCCACCATATTATCCACCCACTAATCCACACTACCCCATTCCACAAGCCCAACCTTACCCATCATCCCCTCATGTATGGCGAGCCCAGGTCCCACAAAATATCTATCATACACAGAACACCTACCCTCATTCCAGAGCCTACAAGAACCCAAATAGACCCAATTTCTGACCCGATCCAGAGATGAGAAACAGAGCCCAAACGAAGAAAATATTCACCTCGTTGGGGGAGTCTTACACCAGCCTCTCTCATCGTCTGAAAAAATTGGGGATGCTGAATCCGATTGAACCAAAACTGCCAAACCTACCTCCCAGAAACATTGACCAGTCAGTCAGGTGTGAATACCGCTCCGGGGCACCGGGGCACGATACCGAAAAGTGTTGGCACTTGAAAACTGCTATACAGGAGCTAATTGACAGTAGGAGGATTGAGGTACATGCTCTAGAGACTCCAAACATTACTCAGAATCCACTACCGACTCATCATGAGACACACATGATAAAGTTAGAACAAGAAGAAAGTAGCAGAAAGTCGTCCCAATCAGTTATGATGATAAAAGCCAACAACAAAATAGAGAAAGAAGTTGAGAAAGAGAAAGCGACAGTTGAAGTGCCAGTGAAAAAGCCGCCAGTGGTTGAGCCTTTGAAAATTGTGGTACCAGGGTTTAAGCCATTATTGACGATAAAATGAGCATGCACAGAACCAGTGATCATAAAGCCAGTGGTGCAAATGCCGGTGGTTGATACTAAAGCTGTACCTTGGTACTACAGCAAGGTTGCAGTAGTGTACAAGGGAAAAGAAGTTACAGGGGAGGTCAACGAGACACATAGCCTCACTCGTTCCGGGCGGTGCTTTGCCCCGGAAGAGTTAAGAAAAATGAAGGTGGTAAAGGAGAGTCATGTGAAGAAGCCGATCTCTAAATAGGAAGCAGAAGAATTTCTGAAGAAGATAAAGGCTCAAGACTACTCGATAGTAGAACAGCTGAGAAAGACGCCTGCACAAATCTCATTGCTCTCATTTTTAATTCACTCAGAGGAGCACAGAAAGTCATTGTTGAAGATATTGAATGAGGCACATCTTCCTGAAAAGATCTCAGTCTGCCATCTTGAGAAGATTACCAACAAGATTTTTGAGTCGAACAAGATAATATTCTCGGACAATGAATTGCCTGTTAAAGAGACTGAACATAACAAGGCACTCTATCTTACAGTAAAAAGTGAGGAATCCGTGGTCACTCGGGTGTTAATAGACAATGAGTTGAGTACAAACATTTTTCCACTTTCGACTCTCGAAAAGCTGAAGATTAATCCTGACAGAATCCGCCGGAATAGTGTGAGTGTGTGAGGGTTTGACGGAGGAAGGAAAAATACTTTGAGAGATATCATTTTGGAGGTCACCATTGGGCCGGTAGACTTTACCATGGAATTTAAGGTGTTATACGTCAGTGTGTCCTATAATCTATTGCTGGGTCGGCCATGGATCCATGTAGCTAAGGCCGTACCATCATCTTTGCACCAAATGGTAAAGTTCGAATGGGAGCAGCAAGAAATTACAGTGCATGCAGAGGAAGACTCTTGCAATGCCATAATGCCCTTCGAGGAAGCAGATGGGGACAAGGGTCCCTGGGTGTACCAGGTGACAAACACTGTGATAGTGAACAAGATAGCAGAAGGAGAGAGCTTGCCAATCCCTATAGTGGCACCTGCCACTGTGATGGTAGCCAAAGAGATGATCAAGAATGGATTTATGCCGGGAAAAGGGCTAGGAATAGCCTTACAGGGAATAACTCAACCTGTCCATCTACCGATAAACAATGACACCTTTGGCTTGGGCTTCAAACCTACCCACGCCGACATCCAGAAAGCCAAAAGAACCAAAAAGAAAACTTGGACCCTTCCTAAACCAATCCCAAAACTGTCCGACACCTTCACCAAGTCTGGTACAAAATGATGACATCTGCTGCATCGAGGTATGCTGAGACTAGACCTGATGCGGAACTCCTGGCGAGGTTTAAAATGTTATTTGGGGACGTGAACATGGTGGAGATGGGCGAGGGTACCAGAAAGATATACATTCAGTTCGTGGGGTCTAGTGTTGCACTCAACAATTGAGAAGCCACTCCTTTCCCAATCAGGAAGGAGTCTTGGTAGTTAGCTTTCGAAATATATCATCATTTCCAAAGCAACCACCCCATTGAAATCAAAATGTACCCAATATTTGTTCATCTTTTGAAATATCAATGAAATGCAGTTTCTTCTTCTTTCTTCATTTTTTGCCTTATTTTTATTTTTTTTATTTTTTTCCTTTTGTACAGTTCAATATGCGTTGGTTTTGATGATATGTCATGCATGAAGGATTCCCAGCCCAGTTCTGACAATCGAATTATAATACAAGAAATTGAGAATGAGAGCGAGGTAGAATATGAGGATGAGGAAATACTGGAGGAAATAAGTAAAGACTTGAATCAATATGAGGAAAAACCCAAACCAAACTTGCGTGAGATAAAATCTATCAATTTGGGGATTGAGGATAACGTCCGGTAGACAAATATTAGTGTACACTTAGAAGCCTCCATCAGGGAAGAGTTGATAAAGTTGCTGCATGAATTCAAGGACAACTTTTTCTGGTCCTATGATGACATGCCCGAACTTAGCACTAATTTGGTGGTACACAAGTTGCCTATTTATCCTGAATGCCGGCCGGTAAAGCAAAAGTTGAGAAAATTCAAAACAGACATCAGCGTGAAGATAAAAGAAGAGGTGAATAAGGAGTTTGACGCAAAGGTCATACGAGTTACTAAGTACCCCACCTGGTTAGCAATTGTTGTGCCAGTTCCAAAGAAAGATGGAAAAACCAGGGTGTGTGTGGATTACAAAGACCTCAACAAGGCGAGTCCAAATGATGATTTCCCATTACCAAACATCCACATACTAATCGACAATTGCGCCAAGCATGAAATTGGCTCTTTTGTAGATTGCTATGCGGGTTATCACCAAATCCTAATGGACGAGGAAGATGTAGAGAAAATTGCTTTCATTACGCCTTGGGGAACATACTGCTATAGAGTGATGTCGTTTGGGTTAAAGAATGCCGGAGCTACTTATATGAGGGCAATGACCACAATGTTCCATGACATGATGCATCGAGAAATTAAAGTGTATGTGGACGACGTCATCATAAAGTCCAAGAAGCAACATGATCATGTGAGGGACTTGAGAAAGTTTTTCCAAAGACTCCGAAGGTATAATCTTAAACTCAATCCCGCGACATGCTCTTTTGGGGTACCCTCAGGGAAGCTATTGGGATTTGTAGTAAGTCGGCGAGGCATTGAACTAGATCCGTCAAAGATAAAAGCCATCCAGAGTTTGCCTCCGCCAAAGAACAAGAAGGAAGTAATGAGCTTATTAGGAAGGCTGAATTATATTAGCCGATTCATCGCTTAGTTGACTTCAACATGTGAGCCTATTTTCAAGTTGTTAAAGAAAGATGCAGCAGTGAAATGGACCGATGAATGTCAGGAAGCCTTCGATAAAATCAAGGAATATTTGGCAAATACTCTAGTGTTAGTTCCTCCGGAGCCGGGGAGACCTTTGATCTTATATGTGATAGTGTTTGATAATTCTTTTGGCTGTGTGTTGGAACAGAATGATGAGACGGGCAAGAAAGAGCAAGCTATATATTACCTTAGCAAGAAATTCACATCTTACGAGGTAAAATACACTAAGCTAGAAAGAACATGCTGTGCATTGACCTGGGTGGTTCAGAAATTGAAGCATTATTTGTCAGCATACACCACATACTTGATATCACGGTTAGATCCTCTCAAGTATATATTCCAGAAGACCATGCGTACATTGAGACTTTCTAAATGGAAGATTCTGCTCACAGAATTTGACATCATTTATGTAACTCGTACGGCGATGAAGGCACATGCAGTTGCAGATCACTTGGCAGAGAATCCAGTGGATGATGAGTATGAGCCACTAAAAACATATTTTTCAGATGAGGAGGCAATGAATGTCGAAGAAATAGAATGAAGTAAAAAGACAGGATGGAAGATCTATTTCGACGGAGCCATCAACAGTAAAGGAGTTGGTATTGGAGCAGTGCTTATTTCAGAAATGGGTCAACACTATCCCCTTACCGCTCAGCTTTGATTTTTCTGTACCAATAATATGGCTGAATACGAGGTGTGTATATTGGGATTGAGGATGGCAATAGATATGGGAGTTCAAGAGATTTTGGTCATGGGTGACTCGGATCTTTTGATACATCAAATTCAAGGAGAATGGGACATAAGAGATTTGAAATTGATACCTTATCGGCATTGTCTACATGAGTTGTCCCGAAGATTCCAATCCATAGAGTTCAAACATATCCAAAGAATGCACAATGAAGTTGCGGATGCTCTTGCCACACTATTGTCTATGTTACATCATCCGGAAAAAGCCTATATAGATCCACTCCAGATACAGGTGTATGATCAAAATGCTTACTGTTTTGCTATGGAAGGAGAATTGGATGGAGAACCGTGGTATCACGACATCAAGGAATACTTGAAGACATGGAAATACCTAGAGCAAGCCACTGGAGATCATAAGAGAGCTGTAAGACGCTTAGCGAATGGCTTCTTCCTCAGTGGAGGAATTATATATAAAAGAACACAAGACCTGGGATGTTTGAGATGTGTGGATGCGCAACAAGCTGATAAGATTATGACTGAGGTGCACGTTGGAGCTTGCGGACCCCATATGAGCGGGTATATCTTAGCAAAGAAGATTCTGAGAGCCGGGTACTATTGGCTCACCATGGAGCGGGATTGTATCAGGTATGTGAGGAAATACCACCAATGCCAAGTACATGGAGATTTAATTCATTCCCCACCTTATGAATTACATACGATGTCTGCACCCTGGCCATTTGTCGCCTGGGGCATGGATGTTATCGGACCAATAGAGCATGCAGCTTCCAATGGACATAGATTAATCTTGGTCGCGGTTGACTACTTTACTAAGTGGGTGGAGGCAAAGACATTCAAAGCAGTAACGAAGAAAGCCGTGGTGGATTTTGTGCATGAGAATATTATATGCCTATTTGGAATTCCCAAAGTAATCATTACAGATAACGAGGCTAACCCGAACAGTCACCTCATGGCGGAAGCATGCCAGAGATTCAAGATCATACATCGTAACACAACACCATACAGGCCAAAGTCAAATGGGGATGTAGAAGCTGCAAACAAGAATATAAAGAAGATCCTTAGGAAGATGGTGGAGCAGTCTAGACAATGGCACGAGAAGCTGCCTTTCGCTCTTATGGGATATCGCACAACAGTGCGCACTTCTATCGGCGCCACACCTTACTCATTGGTGTGTGGGACGGA
>JASVEL010001851.1:0-208112 GCA_032618575.1 Nicotiana noctiflora
GCCTAAGGTTACGCAGATCTGATGGAAATGAATACGGGTAGGCAGTCTACATCTAAAAGTTATATTTTCGAAATCCCGTGTATGTCTTGTTTCAGGGAAAGGGTCAACCTACGAGTAACCAATAAAATGTCCAAATCCCAATAGCGTCTGCACACTTAGGGACTGCACAGTACAGATAGCTTCGAGCAAGAAAGTAGACACAGGACTATAAAAAGATACGGGAATTCAGAAAAAACGCGTGCAAAAGACAGCTTCGAGCAAGAAAGTAGACGCGGGATCACGCAAGAGATACGGGAGTTCAAAGGAAAACTAAAAGCTGCAATAGCTATGAATAGCTACGAATAGCTACGTTTTATTCTGCAAAAAACATTTTTCAATGTTGTAGACACTTTTCAAGTCCTTTCTAAAGATAGGACTATGGTTATGTGCTAAAACAGGTTGTAAAAGAAAACCTTGTGTATTTTTTATTAAAAAATCTGTTGCACGGAAAATAGTTGTGAGAAAGTTATAGACGGACTACAACGCATGTATTATTCAAAATTTGTTCAAGTTAATGAATAAAAACTTGTCCAAATTACTTTATACAAACATGTGCTTCCTATTTCTTTCATCGTATAACACCATTTATTAAGTTGAGACGTCTTCTTCATTAAGTGCCAATATATAAAAGGGCTCTCTTTTATAATCCTCGTGTTGACAAATCCACGAGTAGAATCATCAAGCATTTTCTAAAAAGATAAAAATGCAAATCCTCGTGTTGATAAGTCCGCGAGTGAATTAACAAAGCATTTTCAAAAGGACAAAAAATGCAAAGTTATTCTATAAGACCTAAGTACGAAAGAATAAAATATAAAGAGGTATTAATTAAATCTCTAAAGGGTTTAAACATCCTCACAGAATAAACAAATATCCCATAAACTGGGGACTAATTCAAAATTCGAAAATCTTAGTTCGCTCCTGGGGAAGTAGATCCCTTTGACGCTGTTAAATTAATCTCCTCATTTGCAGGACTCACGAACGCTAAAGAAGCATAAACAGTCGAATCATCAGGGGGGAAAGAAGGCACGGAAGCCTCGATTGTTATAGTCGGAATTACAGCAGGAGCAACTCCCTCATTGGGGGGATCATTAGCCACGGTCAAGTCTTCAGGAGGAGAGGGAGATTGTTGGTTCATCTCAATAGTGCTCAAAACTTTGGCTAACTCAGATTCCAGGTCGAAACCCTCTTGGCTAGCTTCCACTAAGGCATCTCGACGAGAATTCAGGAAAGCCCAGCTCACCTCCGCATCAAAACTCTCTTCAAGGAGGGCATAATCCTTCTTCTTTGAAGAAAGTTCATCCTTTAACAATTGATTTTCATTCAAAGAAGAGTTAAGAGAGATTTCCAGGGAGGCACGAGATTCTTCCAAGGCACGTGCCTTATCAGAGGAAGTTTGCAAATCAGCTTGAGCCTGAGATAAGGTTTGCACTAGCTCTCCCGCATATTCCTCTTTCTTCTTCAAGAGAACCGTAAGCTCCATAATATCCTCGCTAGACCTAGATAACTGCTCAGAAAAAGAACATTCTTGACATTCATTTTCTTTCTCCACCTCGCCAAGGGAAGCCTTAATCCCATCCAATTCAGCAGCCAAAGTTCGATTTTGTTGCTCTAAGTTGCGGCTATGCTCCTGTAAATCCGTAGTCTTTTTCTAAGCATCTCTAAACTATTCTCGACAATTAGCTACTTGGGCATCCGCTTCCTTAGCCTTCTTTTTAGCTTCAACAATAGCTCGATCAGCTTTACGAGCTTTCTTCTCCAAAAGGGAAATTCTCCCCATAAGCTCCGTACTTATAAGGTTGGCCTATATAACAAATGTGTGTGAGTGAAAATCAAGAGAAAAGCTTTTTTCTTAAAAAAAGGGAGAGATAAAAACATACCCTCAAAGTGTTATGAACTATGTCATTCACTAGAGTCAAGCAACTATGACTGTCCATTTTTCTTTTCTCAATATCCCCAATCAGGGGCTTAAGCCAAGCATCTGCCCCGCCTGATTTCCTTAAAAGGCTCTTGTCTGCCGGAACTTCAAGCGTAGCACTCCTCATAGCCATACTCCTATTGCTAGAACCCTCTTCTACGCAGCTGACAGAAGGAGGTACGGTAGAAGAGGTAAACACGGCGGTGTTTGCAAAATTTGGAACATGCAAGGGAGCAGAAATTGGAAAAGAAAGAGGAGTGGGAATAGTAGCCGTGAGGTTATTCGAAGTGACAAAAGAAACATATGGAATAGAAACGGAAGTTGAAAGTGGGATTTCCTCCAAAACTGGGCCAAAATCAACACCCTCGAAACCTTCAAGGAAAAGGCGTTGAGTAGACTCGAGAGTTTCATTTGGAACAGTTTCTTCATCGGATGTAATAGTGACGGGCTCAGAGGAACAAGCAGGTGGAACTTCAGTAGCAAGAGGAGATTTAGCTTCATCTTCTGAAATTACCACTCGTCTCCTAGATTTGGGACGAGCTACCAAGGATGCATCCTCATCTTCCTCCACATCAGAATTGTCCTCAAATTCTTTTCTCTTTATTAAAATATCTCCTGATCTCCCTGAAGTTGAGGTAGTCTGGGAAGAAGTTCTAAGAGAAAGAGCTGCTTCAGCTTTCATACCACGATTGGGAAATCCTGACAAAAAGAAGGATATAAGATCGGGTATGCGGAAGACTTTTATTCTAAACAAAGGAAATAGCAAGTGAATACCATGAGTTTTGACCCTCCAGCCGCGCCTAGTAGAGATTGATTTCCAAGTACGTGCCTCCATAGGCATAGCTTTCAAAAGAGCATCAACCCAAGCACGGAAATCAGGGACGGGCTCTACATCTCCCATGATAGCTATTCCAAAAAGCGAAACCAAAAATGCTTTAATAACAGAAGGATGAAATGTCAAAAATTAGACACGGAAAAAATTAAAGAACACTTACGAGTCATGTTCCACCTCTCCGGAAAAGGCATGTTGGATTCACCAACCAGATCAATTGTTGGAACACGTACGAATCGTACATACCAGCCACGGTCATTAACATCTTCAGGGTTTATCAAAATCCTCTTTCCTCTAGCAGACAATGTAAAGACTCCGTTGCGGAAAAGTTTGGGGTGATAAAAGTGAATCAAGCGAGGAAAGGAAAAATTTACACCTGCCTTGGTTGAAGTATTTCTCAAGCATGCTACTGCTCTCCAAACTAGAGGACCAACTTGGGCTAGACAGACTTTGAAGAAACGACAAAATTCAAGAATCACTGGGTCAATAGCAGGAGAAAATCCCAAAGTAAAAGGATAAGTATAAACACAAGAAAAACCAGCATTGTAAGAAGAAATACTCTGGTTAGGATTGGGAATAACTATGGGGATACTAGCTTTCCAATGACAATCCTCCCGAATTAAAGGAATCATTGATTCAGTAATTATGGAGGGGTAATTATCAACCTTATCCAACTTGAGCATTTGCTCACAAAGAACCACCTTATCAT
This sequence comes from Nicotiana noctiflora, assembly GCA_032618575.1. Lineage (NCBI taxonomy): Eukaryota > Viridiplantae > Streptophyta > Magnoliopsida > Solanales > Solanaceae > Nicotiana > Nicotiana noctiflora. The sequence goes on from JASVEL010001851.1 coordinate 3,496, forward strand.
GCTCAAAAGACAAATTCGATGGTACAATTTCGTCCACCGTCGGTTCAGGAAGAGGTTCCGCGGACTCTTTTCCCTTGGAAGAGGGTTTTTTAGATGAAGGTCCCTTGGAAGAAATATTAGAATGGATAGCTGAATCAGACGTGCCGCCTCGTATTGATTTCATACCACGAGAGGCACCAGTTCCGCTCTTTTTTTGTCTCGCGGGGACATTAGGGAATTGGTCAAAGATTGGAACTTTTCTAGGATTAGAAGACGCCATGGCTCAGCACGTTCTTTCAAAAGAAGAGTAGAAGGAAGAAGAAAAGAATTACTCAGTAAAAAGGGAGAAAGAGGAAGAAATCACAAGAATATACGAAAAGTGATCGGTAAACCAGGAAAAGTAATGATGAAATGCCTATAATAAAGGTAACCATCACTTCGAGAGTAAAGCAAAGAAAAGGCTGCAAACTCACAGAACTAGTAAAGAAGTGACACGTATATAGTGCATTAAATGGAAGAGACAACTGAAACGTCAACACTGACATAACATTTATTGTGACAAAAATTCCCTTGTTTAAGCATCCACTTCCCATATATTTAAATGATAAACAAATGGAAAGTGGGGGGACTAACTGTATTGGAAAATTTTTTTTATGACGTGGCAAGACATTGCAATTTCCAGCCTGGAGGCGGGACGTCGAATTCATCCTATTTCACTCCTACTGGCAGGACACGTGAAGTATGCACAGTAGGATGAAATAGAATACGGAACGCAATACGATTGCAAAACCCGTGCCTATTTGAAGCGGGTTAAAACGTGATTTCAGAAGACAAAGGAAATAGATACGAGCACCGTATCTATTCAAAACATCCAGAAGCAACGGGTCAAAACACGCTTGGAGCATGGATCTGAACGAAGAAAGGAGTCTAAATTCAATCATTAAATACCCTATACGTTAGAGGATCAGCATTTATTGAAAATGATTGTGTAACAACCTATTTAATGTCATTTATTGCTCATAAAGCCTTACGTTTTATTCCTCCATCTAGAGTTAGCTATAAAAGGAGGAAGTTAAACCCATTGTAGACACATCAATCACTGAAATACAATCTTTCTTATTGTCTATTCTAATTATTGAAAGCCTATTACAATATTTCGGTCTCTTGATTATGAGTAACCCGATTTTTTCTATTATTTTCTAGTTTTAATCGAAGTTCAATATTTTGGTTACACATTAGCCAAGGGAGATTTTCCAATTATATATGGTATTAAAATTTTATATTCCATTGAGAATAATTAGATTAAGAGAACAATAGGAAATTTAAAATAAAAAAAAAAGGAAACATCAATTTTAAGCATTGAGATATTGACACTATAGGTCTTCCTACTCACTAGAAGTTAAGCTACGGTCTACAAGTAATCCAATTCCAGACACGACAAGTTTAATTAATCAAAAGTATGAGATTCTAAAATTAATTTGTAGATTTACATTAAGTCGAATACAATGACCCACTAACAACTATTGTAAAGTATATACTTTAGTCAATGGAAGCAAGCAGCTTCAATTGGATAACTACCATGCACTCATTTCTCCAAGTAAAAAAATAGTCCAAACTATATACTTAAAATACTCAAACATTGAAAAAAGTCTTGGTCATGAAAAATGCTAAATCTCCTTAAATAACGAGAACCTAGAGTTTATTCGAGTCTCAGTATTTCTGAAATGACCCCTTCATCGACCTGTTGGCTTTTAGTTGAACTATTCGTGATACCAAATGGATTTCTAAAGTGGTTTTATCTGAGCTTCTATATCCACCCTTCTCTTCTTGCTCTCTGCCAACTTTTCCTTTGGATCATAGTTTTGCTCAAATTTCTATTAAACTTAATCCTTTTTGTCTATAGGATCTCATGTTTCTTAATTTCATACGTTCTAATATTGCTGAAATGCTGTGTCCTCTTCTTCAAGAAATACTTCGTCATATCAAATAGAAATCCAATCCCCATAGACGAGGATGAGGATTACTATGACATACCACATCCAGAAAAGCAAAACAAAATCGTCCTTTATAGAAGTTTGAACATGAGAAGTAAACCGAATGGCACAGTCCCTTTGAACGTGAGAAATAAATCGCAGGACATGATCTATGTATATGATTTTCAAACTAGAGTTTCTCAAATGTTCGCTAATAATCACAAGATTAGTTCATTACTTGAACCGAATCGCGGTGAGTCCATGGATTTTGAGGATCCTATTGAAGTAATTGACGGTTTTTCAGTCATTTCTTCTGTTGATGAAGAAATGAATATACTTGATGATTATAAAACTGTCGGGTTATCTCCAACGAATGGTCCAATTTTATCTGATACAGAGCTAGAAATGGAGTTTTCTCCATCGAGTTCTGTTTCCACTTCTCCACCAGGTAATAATCCGGGGCAGAACGAATATTTTCCATCTCCTATTAGCTCTAATTCGTCTCCGTCCGATTATGGTACGTCGAACCAAAATTTTCTGTCACTTCGTAGCTATAACAATACGATGACAATGGATGAGCAGCTGGTTCACACAAGTGCTGAAGAAGAAGATTTACTGTACCAGAAGTATGCTGAAAGCATGAGCTGGTTTGATATTCTCAATCATGACAGATTATCTGCCATAAGTGAGTTCCGATCCTTTTGCTCAATAACTTCACAACATATAATTAAGATACTGTATAATACTTCCATCAGATGATCAAAAGAAAGGATTGATCATTAGTTAGGCCACACCATTGGGTGTACATTGTTTTCTTTATCTTTTATTTTTATTATTTATTATTATATAGTTTTCTTGAATACGAGCCTTGGCATAACTGGTAAAGTTATTGCTGTCATGTGACTAGGAGGTCACGTGTTTAAGCCTCCCTCTAGTAGAAATGCATGATAATGCTACATACAGTAGACCCTTGCGGTCCGGCACTTCACCTGATCCCGCCCATAGCGGTAGCTTAGTACATCGGACTGCTCTTTTTATTAGTATATAGTTTACTTCAGACTGTAAGATTCTCCATATGTATATAGTTGGTGTGCTTAAGTATATATACTTAATTAACAATGTGATTGTTGGTTGTTTAGGTGCAGTACTAAGAAAGCAGTTGTCAGGTCTTAATTCATTTGAGTACGAAATGGAGCCTACAAGTTTGCCAGTCCAATATATTTCATGGAGCAAAGTAGCAAGAAAAAGACTTCTGAAAAGCTTAGAGAGCGACTTAGAGTTAGTTTACGTGGCACAATCATGCTTGTCATGGGAAGCACTTCATCATCAGTACAGAAAAATAGAGTCTTTTTGTTGTTCATCTTCGCAAAATAGGGTATTTTATGGTAATATAGCGGCTAGATTTCAGAAATTTCAAATACTGCTAGAGAGATTTGTGGAAGATGATAGCTGTGGAGGTAAAAGGCATTTGAATTATGTTCATAGAAGATTTTCCCAAACGAATCTACTCCAAGTTCCACAGGTTTCTGGTAATTTTTGCTACTTCATACTATTTTTTAAAGACTTTAACTTCTATATATATGCATTATTCAAAAAATCTTTCATTACACTATGAAGTTATCTAAATGATAAACTACATAAAATGTTCGTAAAAAATGTAATTAGTCATCTAAAATTAAAGCAAGTTACTTAACAAAACATGTTAAAATATATGCGTAGTGCGACGGTATATATATATATATAAGGTAAATAATTTGTTTAAATCTTTTCTTTATCACTTTATTAGCAAGAGAATTAAAATATATAGAGAATCTTGAAGAAGAATAGCCGGCCTTCGATTGTCAGCGATCAGTATATGTCCGCAAAATTGAGACTTACATCATTACATGGCAAGTTGGGATTTATTAGTACGGGCTCTTATCTATTTCCTACGTGTAACTTTCGTTTTGTCTTGGAGAATTAATTAACAACTACTTCATTAAATAATGAGTGCTTATATATTGTGAAACTTTATTATCAAGTTGGGTAGCTTCTAGCTAGTGCAAATTTTTTACAATTTTTTTTTTTTCGGCAAGAGGGAAAGTCGCGGTTGTTACAACTTCTATTATAGTCTTTGTCTTTTGGGTGAGTACGTATTTTATGTGTACTGGGTAAACCTCCACATATGTAATAGCCTACAAAACAAATAGGGGATGTAAACTGCACTAGATAAGCCACGTACGATACGCTCAACCCATAAAACATTGATGGGGATTCGATTCCAGGGCCCTCCGTATGAATTAACACCCTCCAAACCAATGGGTAACCCAAAAAGGCTTGTTTATAGTTTAAGTTATACACATAGTTTCAGTGTAAATTTTTTTTGTTACACTATATTGTCAACCAAAAAAAATTATACGTAAGCCTTTTAAGATATGGGATATATATAATGTTGAAAAGAAGAAAAGTCTTCTGCTATAACAGATAAAGATGACCTGGTGATATAAAAAGTTTTCTTACACAGAAAGCGTATAACTTAAATCTCTTTTTTTTATACGAGCATATACTTAGTATTTTATTTTCTCTGTACATGCACTTTAAATAGATATTAATTAATTAGATTATGGAGATCTCAGTCACCATTGGTTTTGTCCTGCTGCTAAAAGGGGATTAATGGCATTCAATGAGCTGACTGATTGACTATAAATGTTTAATTAAACTCAATCCAACCTAATACTACCTATTGGTCATTTTGTCCCTTGCCTTCTCACCAAAGAAATTAATAAACATCTTCTAATATTCTATAAGTTTCTGTCATATAATATTGCAAGCTAAGTCCAATCGGTTACTAAAGAAGATATATATATTTTTCGTGTTAAAAAAGAAAACGCCGACAAACAAAAAGAAGTGGAAATCTTTTCGAGTAGTGGCGGGACCTTTTAAGATATTGTTTTTTGCTAATGCCATGGCAGGGTATGTAGAATCAAATGAAAGACTGAATGGAGAAAAAAGCAAGGCAGTAGAAATGCTAAAGGCCATAGAAAAATGCGTTAATGCTTTCTGGTTTTATGTAAGAACAGATAGCAATAAGAAGACCTTATCATGGAAAAGAAACAACTTTTTGAGGAATCATTCGTGTGTAGAAGATCCCAGAGACATATGGCTACTACATGACTTGACCAAGAAACTTCAAATGGTAATTAAGCCTCTCACTCTTTTGGTACAATGGACAATATATTTTGGAAATAATTATTTGAGATATTGAACAAGAACTGACTCGAAATAATTTTTAATTTATGTGAAGAAAGAGTTATGGTTGAAGGACGTGAAAGGTAAGAGAAGATGCTGGCTGAGAAGAGCAATAAAGCCACAGCAATTAGGAGAATATTGCACCAAAATAGACTTGTTGTTTACATTGATAGACATGAAGCTGGTGTCAAGGGTTCTACATATGTCTATCATTTCCACCTCTCATCTGAAATGGTGCCAACAAAAGCTCAATAATATAGAGTTCAAAGAAGGTCAGGTTTTAAGGACCCCCACTAGCCTGCTGTTTCCATCCACTTGATCAGACCTTTTTTATTAATTCCTACAGAGAATTTAATTTCTTCCACTAGTTTGTAAATATATATTGAAGCAAAGTTGTTGTTCCATTCCACCAAGAATGGTATGTAAATATAATAGTACTACTAATATTTTACTATAAGCTTCTGTTTTTTTTTTCTTTTTGACGTGGGGTGGGTGGATTGAATATTTTAGCTTTGCAATCTAGAACTACACTCTTCTGAAACACAATTTACACAAACAGTTCCCAAGTGATAGTTATGTTTCTTTTTAGCGATTGTTGTGGAACCATGCATTCTATAGTTATGTGCTGTCAAGCTTTTCGACCCTTAACTAAATAAAAGAATTTATTTTGAAAAAGACCCTAATAAAAAGTAGACCTAAGGAAAAATGTTACTTTTTTTTATGATCCAAAATAAGTGTTTTTTTTGGATTTTAAGAATGACTTAATGATGTTTTTCCTACATTGTTCTTGGAGTAAATAGTGTTGGAATATGTGTTAGGAGTGTTTATGTGAGATAGTAAGGTTAAAATGGTTAATTCTATTGCTAATTAATGCTAAAAGGTAATTTTCTTAATATATATGAAAACATTCAAAAAATTACTTATTTTGGACCGTGGCCGTATTCTTTACTAAATTTGAGGGAGTGACGCTAAAAAGTTTGCCAAAAAATAATCACTATCGGAAGACAATATGGATAAATTGATCATTGGAAAATAAAGGTAAAGCATAATCATAGCTTAACTAAAAGTGGGACTAGTAAAGTTCTATTTTTCCTCCCAACTCAACAAATTAACTTTTTATTTCGAAGAAAAGTGCACTACACTTTTAAATTTCTTTTCTTTTTTTCCCCACAATAGCTTGTCATCTTTTCTTTCATCTCCTTAATTAGACAGGTCTTTTTGTTTTCTTTCTTTCAACGTCCCGAACAAAGACAGGATACGATAGGTTATTTCAGTAAATCAATGGACAGCCGAAGCTTCCACACATTTTTAATACTTGCAACATGTAAAATGAGATATACTGTAATACTGAATACACATACTGACAGAGATTTTCCTATTAAATCACCTAAGGAATGGCCCACTCCATCCAACAACGCTTATGTCATGAGGAAACTCATGGCAAAAAGAAATCGTTATAGTTTATTTTGATATCCGACAGGAATAATTAAAAAAAGAAAAAAAAGTCCAGGGCTTCCTCATTTGCCTGAGAAGCCGAGGCAATCTGTTTCTTAGGCAATCTTGATTGAAGCCAATTCAATATTTTCCTATTCAATATCCTCTTTATAAAAATAACATTCGATCAAAAGGGAGCATAGCGAATTTATTGGTAAAAACCTCTGTAATTGATCGATGGGAACCTCGAAGTTATATATAATCATTTATAAGAAAGATACAAATAATTAAAAATTGATAAAACTTATTCATACTAGTATTTACATAAAATCAATAAAAAGGTAGGGTATAAGCCAAATAAGCCTTTACAATCATTTAACAACTTGTTTGGATGGTTGTTATATATTGTTTCATATATAATATATATCGTTTAATTTGATGTATACGGTGTTTGGCTAGATTATATTGTTTTCTATTATTTTATGATGTCATTCACCAATAATAGGAAGAATAAACTTACAATATTATAAATAAAAAGTAAGGTACAAGGTAAAATTATTATATAGAAAAGGTAGGATAAACGGTACTCCATCCTGTCCAAAATAAGTAATTTTTTGGCCTATTTTTTGTGGTCCAAAATAAGTGATTTTTTCAGAGTTCAAGAATAAATTAATTATTTTTTCCTACATTTCTCTTGGAGTAAATAATGTAGGAGTATGTATTAGGAGTATTTATGTGAAGAGATAGTAAAGGTTAATATGGTTAATATCATTGCTAATTAATGTTAAAAGGTAATATTTTAATGTGTAAAAATAACCAAAAAATTATTTATTTGAATCGGAGGGAGAAAAAAATCAGGAAACAATGCGACCAGACCAAATCGATCGTTCCATAAAATAATATATATAAAAATAAATTTAACGGTATAATATAATAAAATTTAAATAAAAATTAAAATAAATATTATATTTGAAGTAACAATAGAAATACTATGCAACGGTAATAACTATCCAAACAAGCTGTGCAACTCAAAATTTGGACCGTGAATGGCAATGAACCGATGAAAAAAATTTGGCAATCGATCTCTAATTGATGCTGGCCGCTGGATATTGCACCGTCCAACGTGTTTTCTCAAAGGGGATACAAAAGCGTACTCAGTGGCTAGTGGTGGGCGCTAGTGACAAAGCCATAATTTACACGTGATATTCCCAATACCATAAATTCAAGAAAGGGCCCAAACTAAAACTAAAGTTTCTGGTTTCTACTCTGAGCTTGCGATTCTCAGTCAATCTGAACCTCACACAAATCCCCTCATGATTTTTGCTTTGTTGGGTCCCATATATACCCCTAATCTTTCAAATAGTAACTTCCATTGTCGTTAATTCTTGATTTCTCTGCATTTATCGTTTATCTCTATTGGGTTTTCTTTATCTCAACTAGGTCGACTCCTATTTCCACTAGATTACTCTGGTTCTTGAAATCTTGGATTAATTTCCCGTCACTGTAATGGAAAATTGCACTCTTCTTCATAGTGGAAATCAATTCCAGCCCAAGTTTCCCTTGTTTGCACTTAAGCCCAAGAAGTTGCCTTTTTTTGTAGTTGGGTGTTCAAGAGTTTTGGGTGAAGATATAGTCAAGTTATCTGTAGCTCATGGCTCTAGCAGAGAGCAAATGTGGAGAATCAAAGCCACAGGCAAAAGCTCTGGGGAAGCTGCGAATGTAGATGATGAATCGGATGATGCTTTACAGGCTACATTTGAAAAGAGCAAAAAGGTGTTAGCCATGCAAAAGGACCTACTTCAACAGGTAGTAATTCTTTAATATTCAACCATAAAGTGAAAAATTTCTTCTTCTTCTTTAAATTTAAAGGATAAAGGAGAACTAAAAGAGTAATTGTTTTAGGGCCGTTGGCCCTAGTGATCCAATGCCTTTTACTTTTATTTCTTTTCAAATGGGCATAAATATGATGTAGTATGTCACTGCAGAAAGAAAAATCAACCATTCAGCAGTTGCCAGCCATATGCTAATGAATGTAATACAAATTCTGTTTTAGGATGTTGGACATGTTTCATTCTTCTGTAAATGAAATAATCATCTCCAATTATGATTTTGAAAATAAATCCATGATTAAGTAACTTAAGGATCTGGCTGTGAGAATATTTTTCAGGATGTTGTGGACAAAAGATAGGAACCATATTATGATTTTAAAAAGGAAGTCTGTCCGTAAAAAAATTTGTTAGTTAATATGGCTTGTTTCGTTTACTTGTTTTCCTGTGCATGGTATTGTTTTTGGCTTGTATTGTATTATAGGGGGTTAAGAAAAACTATCTTATTCTTGGAATGTCCTCTTCCTTAAATTCCTTGTATATCAGATTGCAGAAAGAAGAAAAGTAGTCTCTTCAATAAAAAGCAGCCTTGAAGATGCCAAAGATACTTATGACAACGGAAATGTTAGCTTATCAAATGCTGATGTCCGTGGCATGGATAAAGACTATAATAGTACTTTACCTAGTACTGCTACTCCACCAATTGTTGATGACCTGAAAAATACACCGACAGCTAGAAGCCAAGATTTTGTTGAAAGTAAAAGAGAAGTTAAAAGGGACCTGGCTCAGGAAATGCAGTCGAAACCCGGTACTCTGAAGACAGCTCAATCCGATGAAAGGGCTACCCCACTGTCAAGATCATCCGTCACACCCAGTCATCAGACTTCCTCTACCATAAGTTCTGCCAAAAGAACATTATATGCCCCTCCAGAAACTCCAAAGTTCAGTCAAGAGACAGGCAAATTTTTCCAGTCTGATGTGCCTTCACTATTTAAAGAATCCTCAGCACAATCCTACATGGAACAGAAGAGTGAAAATTTTGAAGGCTCGAGTGCCAAAAAGGCAAACATAGAGACTGAAGACCCCGAGAATGTAGATGAGAAACCCCCTCCATTGGCAGGAACGAATGTTATGAACGTTATTTTGGTTGCTGCAGAATGCGCTCCATGGTCTAAAACAGGTATCTTTTACACTAAATATGTATCTTCTGTCCAGGAACAAATGTGTAAGTTGGTGCATTATCCGCACTTGAAGTTTCTCTGAAAGTTCGTATTCTAGTTCAGTTTATGATACTTCAAATTCATAGGAACTGCAAAAGAGTAAGACTGGCAATAAGATATTCATAATGAAGTGCTTGTTGTTTCTTTTCACTAACTTATAGTGTTACTGAAGTTTCCGGTATTCCATCATCTCTATAATAAACTGGATAACTAATTAGTTTAAGAATTAACATATTACCTATCAAATTAATTGTTTGACATATTCTTAGTCACATGAAATGAGACATACAGCAAAATGAAAATCCATCACCGATCGTCCAAAATGAGATGGTAAGGTGAATGTCAAATTAAAAGGAATCTATATGTATTTTTCCTTTTCCACTATTGTCGTTTTGTTCCCTTCTGGATGGTTGAAATTGGACGGCGGATTTGTTGGTTCGTCTAGCTTGTACATCCTTATGTTTGACCAAGCTTTTCCCGGAGCCAAAAGTGTTTTTTCCCTCAAAAAGTGTTTTTCTTTTCTCAACTTGAGGTGTTTGGCCAAGCTTTTTGGGGGAGAAAAAGTGTTTTTGGGTAGAAGCAAAATCAATTTTTGAGAAGCAGAAAAAAGAAACTTCTCCCCAGAAGAAGAAGCAATTTTTAATTTTCTTCTTACCAAAATTACCCTTAACAAAATATTATATATACCAAAATAACCTTACATAGTTTGAACTATTAAATAATAAATAATGACTTTTGGGGTGAACTTTCATATTTGTTGAATGATTTTTTGATATATTTACATCATCTTGAAAGAATAAAATACTTTTCTATCTTATTTTTACATTTTAAATAAATAAAAAAACCTTAATTATTGTCTTTAATAATAAATATTTGTGATTATTTATCTACCTATATAATATTAACTATAGAATTAAGTAAATCTCTTCATGTCCTTATTCGTAATTAAATACTTAAAAGCACTTTTTATAAAGCTTGGTCAAACACAAATTATTGCTCAAAAGTGCTTTTCAAATTGATTAGCCAAATACAAACTTTTTTTCTCCAAAAGTACCTTTTCCATAAACACTTCTCAATATAAGCTGAGTTTTATAGCTTGACCAAACAAGCTATTAGTTATGTGCATATACAGATATTCATAATTTGTACACATTTTTCTTCTTTTTCATGTTGCATGATTTTATTGTATTTATGCATCTAGATACATATCAGTGCAAGCATATCTTTTACTTGTGAAAACTTTTTTAGGCGGGCTTGGAGATGTAGCTGGAGCATTACCCAAGGCTTTGGCTCGACGTGGCCACAGAGTTATGGTAACTAGTTTTCTTCACATTTTAATTTCCGTGTGCATAATGAACCATGTTTCAAGCAGAATGTACACAGAAAAATTCTGTCTATGAGGTATCAGTATGTTTCACAAAAAAGTCACCGAATGTTCTGCACGAGGTGTTATATTCTCTATCCATTATCTTTCTAACCACTGGACAAGTCAGTCTATGATATAAATTCACAATCTTTTCGATTCATATGCTGTCTATCCAGATTATCAAGACCAGATAAACCACTTGAAAGATCACATCATATAATTAAAATCTTGTTACAATATTTTCTTTGTTTGACACATCAAATTGCCAACAACACTATAGATTGTTTATTTCTTCCAATTTTGCCTTTTCATTCCAAGACGCATAGGATGTAATGTTATTTGACGATGGAGTTTTCTTTTTCTCCCCATTTCCCTGAAACTTAGGTTGTTGCACCTCGTTATGGCGACTATGCTGAACCTCAAGATTCTGGTGTAAGAAAAATTTATAAAGTTGATGGTCAGGTATGTTTGACTGCATTAATAAGACGTAGCTTTTAACTTGTGCTTGTGATTTTACGCCATGACTATCCATATCTAAGGATTTAATTTTTAAACTGTGCAGGATGTAGAAGTGACTTACTTCCAAGCCTTTATTGATGGTGTGGATTTTGTTTTCATTGACAGTCACATGTTTCGGCACATGGAGAACAACATTTACGGAGGGAACCGTGTGGTATACCTCCCCTGCCCTCACTTTTCCACTGAGTTTTTAGCTTCATCCTAATCCCCAAATTTCTGACTCCTAGATTTACTGCGAGGTCTCTATTAATGAGTCCTCTAAAGGATTGGCTGGCATAATGTTTTCTCTTGTCACCAAAATCTGGGCCTTATGTGATTGGGATGTCTTAGATGGTTGTATCTTCACCTTTCCTTTCTCTTTCTGAGTGGGAGAGTTCAAGAAAGAGTGGTTTTTTTATGTGTTTAATACTATATTCTCTACAAACTCGGAAATTCTGATAAGGTTTGGGTTGCTGAGCACTGATCTTGACTTTCAGCTACCTTCTTCACTTCAATATATTGATGTAGCAGTCTTGATGTCGTATTTGATATGTTTATTACAAAGTCCTTTTTTCATAAATAGTTTTGGTTCATACCTATCCTTTAACTTCTTATTTTTTCCTTCGTGTTGCAGGATATTCTAAAGCGCATGGTTTTATTTTGCAAAGCAGCTATTGAGGTATGAATGCCAGTAAAAAAGACACTGCTTCCACCTTTGTTGCTGACATTCAAAATAAACCTAGCCATGTTGTTTGAGCACGATTTATCCATGTTTACCCCTCTTCTTCCATAATATTTTAGCCTATTAGTGTTCCTAAGATTTTAAAATACATTTGTTGATGATATTCTAACATGGCTAATTTGCAATTTCAGATTCCTTGGCATGTGCCATGTGGTGGGGTTTGCTATGGAGATGGAAATTTAGTGTATATTGCTAATGATTGGCATACTGCTTTATTGCCAGTTTATCTGAAAGCTTATTATCGTGACAATGGAATGATGAAATATACAAGATCTCTCCTGGTCATTCATAACATAGCTCACCAGGTCAGTTTCATTAGCAACTATAGCAGTTTTCTAGTCCACCTGTGCATTTTTATTTGCAACAATTGAACAGTACAGCCAATTTTATGTTCCAGTGGAGATTGGTCTTAATTCATGATTTCTACTACTACTAATGCAAAGGGTTAAACAAATTATTACTTTGATAGAAGGTAGGCCCATTATCCATCAAGTTTCGAACTTTTCACCAGCTAGCTCTCCGGGATTTCTCGGTTATCAATAAATAAATAAAATAAATGACTACTTTGATATTGCACAAATACTAGGTGCTCCTGAGACACAATTAATATTTTTGTGTTACCAAGTTCCATTAGCTAAGTACCCTTATTTACTTTACTGAAAGAAAAAATAAATACTCAACTCAGGAAAAACTAACAATTGCAGAATTTGGGAAGAGAGTACTCCGACTACTCTACTCTTTTACATTTCAAACCTTTATTTTACGCGCTTCATATCAAACTTAAAGTAATAATCTACCAAAAATCGTAAAACAATTGCACAGGTCAAAGTAGGTCATTTAATTGGATGAACAAAGTATTTTTAATTCTCTGCTGCTTACACGCGTAAAAACTTGCTTACTCCATAACCCCCTCCTCTGTCTCTTTCATGCAGCAAATTCTTTATCAGATGAAAGTTGTATCCAAAATTCCAAATACACATCATATGAGGCAAGAAAAATAAAGAAAAAGATGATAACTAGTAGCAGAAGCAAAATTCATCATTGTGCTTAATCATAGCACATTGGAAAAAGGTAGAATTGTACTTAGTTAATATAAAACGTCAAGTATGACATATAATTTGGAAACTTCTTTAAGAACTTTCCATTGTTCTCACTGGGTTGATGTCATATTGTTATAGATCATTATGAATGAAGCATAATCCAGGTTCCTTTCCCTGTATCAAATTTTAGCGCTCTTCGCTTTCTGTATCAATTAGCTTCTAGATAAAGCCACTCCAACAAAAGCATCAATTGTCTTGGTCATGCCCAGAGCAAAACTTTTCAACAAGTTTCACATATCAGGCAACACTTCTATACAAGTCTAAGGATTGTTCTTTGCATGAGAAAAATTTGTATGGTACTCCCGGTTATAGCAATCTTAGCCAGCTATTTTTTTCCTCTCTATAATTTTTTCCATTGTGTGCAGGGTCGTGGTCCTTTGGATGATTTTTCATATGTAGATCTGCCACCACACTACATGGACATTTTCAGGTTGTATGACCCAGTAGGAGGTGAGCATTTCAACATTTTTGCAGCTGGTCTAAAGACAGCGGATCGTGTAGTTACAGTTAGTCATGGATATTCATGGGAACTAAAAACTTCCGAAGGTGGCTGGGGATTGCACGATATAATTAATAAGAATGATTGGAAATTCCGGGGTATTGTAAATGGGATTGATACAAAAGAGTGGAACCCTGAGTTGGACGTTCACTTAAAGTCAGATGGTTACGTAAACTATTCCCTGGACACACTGAAGACTGGCAAGCCTCAATGTAAATCTGCATTGCAAAAGGAACTTGGTTTACCAGTTCGCGACGATGTCCCACTGATCGGTTTCATCGGGAGGCTTGACCCCCAAAAAGGCGTTGATCTGATAGCCGAGGCAGTGCCTTGGATGATGGACCAGGATGTACAACTGGTCATGTTGGGGACGGGCAGGCCTGACCTTGAACAGATGCTAAGGCAATTTGAGTGCCAATACAATGATAAAATTAGGGGATGGGTTGGTTTCTCCGTGAAGACAGCTCATCGTATTACTGCTGGTGCAGACATTCTGCTCATGCCTTCTAGATTTGAGCCTTGTGGACTGAACCAGCTTTATGCTATGAAATATGGGACTATTCCGGTTGTTCATGCTGTAGGAGGACTCAGAGATACTGTGCAGCCTTTTGATCCTTTTAATGAGTCAGGATTAGGATGGACCTTTAGTAGGGCTGAAGCTAACCAGCTGATCCACGCGTTAGGAAATTGCTTACTGACTTATCGCGAGTACAAACAGAGTTGGGAGGGGCTTCAGAGACGCGGTATGACACAAGACCTAAGTTGGGATAATGCTGCTCATAACTATGAGGAAGTTCTTGTTGCTGCTAAGTATCAGTGGTGAGGCTCGTTACTCTGTATATGTCAACAACTTGTGGCCATACAATGAAGGTATTCCAGATCTTCCCTAAAGGGTCCAAATATTGAGTTTTGCTGGGTATATCGCATTGCGCCAATTGTGCTTACCCAAGATAAGCACAATTGTGGTCATGAAACGAGAGGATGCAACATGTTGGCTACTTCACGTATGGTGGTCATACTTGGGTCATATACATCATCATGTATATATTCTTTACAGTTACCAAGATTTAGTTGTATGTAGCCAATCTTTACTCTTTTTTAGTTGGAAGTTTTAAGGAATCAGCTAGTGTCAAATATCATGCATAAAATCAGTGACCAGTGACCCTAATATTTTCTGAAGTGAGTAAATTAGGCACCTATGGGCTATGAGCTTGATGCTCGAGGGTTTCAGCATCGATTTAATTGAATTCATGCTGCATAGGAAATAATATTTTGTCAAAGTTTCAAAGTTGTTTTGTCAAAACTTGCAGCAATGATGATTTACACGGTCCATCTCCTTGTCAAGCAGTTATCTGTTTAATTGGGTGCCTAGTGATTCAGATTTAAGGACCAGATATAACTCCTTAGATTTGCTGACCAGAAACTTCAAAATGTTCGGACACAAGCACACAATCACTTGAAAGAAAGCACAAAGCCTTGCACTAAGAACATAGCTGTAATTGACACCAGCGCTTCTCCCGAGCAATAACAGGAGAACAATAATAATAGTAATAGTAAAGCTCAAATATCTAATCTGCATGTCGCACTTCCTCTAATCAATCTATGGCGCAAGTCCAAGGATGCTGGTTTCTGACTCTCCTCTGTTGCTAACCCTAGATAATAAAGGGGTCTGTTAATGGTCATCTCCCTGAGTTCTATTTCACACGGCTGATCAGCGGATATGATTGCAAGTATGCAGACAAGTATGCGAGTAGCTGCAAGTATTAGCTTGAAGTGAAGTAGAACCAGTTCACCACAAATTCTGCTATGAAAAGCACATAATTAGATACCAGAGAACAGATATTAACACGTCCAAAACTAATTGAACAAGAAAAAAATGTTAGACCACACTGCTTTATGTTATATTGCTGTAATGAACAAGTTATAATAATTACTACTACACCTCAATCCCAAGCACGTGGGGGTCAGCTATATGAATCATCATCATTTATGTCGCTCCATTTAAGCTTGTAGTAATGAACAATTACACACCCAAAAAAGAACAAAACATGATACCCCAAGTACCTGTCAGATCACATACCTATGTATAGGAAACTCTCCTTTCTTCATCAAACTGCAAACGCGAAGAACTTGAGAAGAGTCCCGCAAGACTCTTGGACAGGCAACCTTCAACAGCGCATGGAGATGCAGAATGATTTAAGGGGTAGTTTGGTTTAACCGTTTCTAAGCAACCATGTGATTGGTCGTCAGTCCAGTGAAAACTTTGGTTGCCAAATTTAATGTGCCTCCTCTTGGAATTGACAATCACATCCATAACAGGATCATATGATTCTTCTTCTCTTTGCAAATTGCCACAAGACTTCCTCTTCAAACCAGGAAAAGCTTTCAATCCTGCACCAAAAACGACACAAACATGGAATAATCTAAAAGATAATTCAGTGGTATCAAAAAAAGTTTTTTCAGCAGCAATTACCAGGGAAAGAATCCTCAAATGGCTGGGCTCCTGAATCGCCACAGCTACAGAATGAGTTAGAGATAGTATCAACTCCTCCAATCCTGCATAGCAAAGTTGCCTCGTCAAATCTAGTAAAAAATGAAGTACAAACTGTTAATGACCTCAAAAAGTACATTGGGTCGGTACAGAATGCAAAGGCAAGGCCAAGGTTTCTCTATCCGTTTATACTGCGGTCTGAACCTAAATCTAGATATCCTCAGTGAAAGAGAAAATAGATCATGTAATGAAATTATCAATGGGAAGGAACCAACCACAAGTTGTGCAGCCATGAACTACCAACTATGATGGTCCAAGAAAGATACTAAGTCCACGAAGTTCTATACAATCAATCACCTCAGTTAGTCCCCAGAATTTCATGATACCTTATCTATAAGATGAATATTTAAATGATGCATGTGATTGATAAAGATCAATCTCCTGAATCATATAATACCAAGCCTATACTCTCTAAGCATAAGCAATAGGGGGTAATTGCATCTCTAAGATACACACATATCATACATGGAATAACCTCTTTGTGCCCCAAAAATGAAGAAAAGAGGAAGAGATAAATAAGACCAATTTAATCTAGACAACAGAAACAGCAGCAGATGAGAATTCTGATTTCCACAAGGAAATTGGTTAATGGCCAACCTGTACATGTGCTCCACAAAGTCATCAATCAAAACTGGCCAAGCTCCTGCAGAGAATAACCCGAAAATTAAACAGAGTGGGGTTTTTAAGTTTAGGAAGGGGAGGGAGGAGCAAGGAGTAAGATTGACGAACAAATACACAAAAAAGGAAACTGGTATTCTAAACACCATCATCGTTCCATAATATCAAAGAAGTCCAAATTCATTCCATACTGTATATCGAAAGGACATAATTACTCAACAGAAAAGAAAGACAAGGCAAGTAAGGAAAAAAGTGAGGCAGTGGGAAGAAACTTAACCTTTTTTTGGTAAGGTAAATTATATTATTCAAAAGGGAGAGAACTCCCGTATACAAGAAGTATACCAATTTAAATTGGGAAGAAAATTAGACTTCTACTTTTGGAAGGTAAAAAAATGTTTCTCCTTTGTACCCAATTTATATGATAGTCATTCCAATTTCCATCTTAGGACACTTTAAAAAGTTTGACACGGTTCAAGAAATAATAATATGCTATGTGGAACTCATTCCATATAAAATTGAAAATGCAGATTCAGTTAAATAATGAAGTGATGCTTTTGCACCACTAATTATGCTCGCATGATCTTGCAAATTTAATGCACAAATCAAATTCATAAATTAAACTTTGATAGTCAAACTATCGCAGTTTGAGTAACTTTTAACTACCATTCTTTCTAAACTAAGACCCACATTTTGCTCCTATCATCTTGCAAATAAATTTAGTTTGAATTCCTGATAATAGTACAAGTAGAACATCACGGAAGCAGAGAATATATAGACAATACGAACTAGTTACGGATTAAAACTCAGTTGTCTATTCACATTTGGTTCAGTATTTGACAATCTGTTTCTTATATATAGAGACGCAAATGTCAGCGTAGAAATAAGTATATAATTCTAGAATACCCCTTATTTGCTTTGAAAAACAAATTATGTAATATCAGAATGAATTGGATAAGAGTAGAGTGGAATTTATACATATGATTCAGATACCTCAACTAATTTGTTTAAGGGATTGTAGATTGATTGAGATATCATATTAAATTTATAAGCAACAAACCTTATAAGTACAACATCGAACTTTAAAAAATACTTTTTAAATTCTTATAAATACCACATTGAACTATAAGGGTGATTTGGTAATAGGAAACACCCAAAATGCCAAATTAGTGGAATTTCTTCAAGTAGTATAAAGACTTGAGATAACCAAGTAATCCAGATTTTGTCTACTGGAGGACATGACGTCCTTCAAACGCTCTCATTTTATCTAACGGACCACTGAAATTGCCAATCCATAGCTCTTTCGTCTTTCTAATCTCCTATAGCTAGAGACGAGAATAACTACTGCATATGCAGTATTCCCAGATCTCACAGATGCACTGGCCCCAGGAACATATGATAGGAACCCCTCAATGGAAGCTTTAAATTTGAGACATAAGACTCCAATTAATTATGCTTTTTGATCTTCCAGCCTAAATAAGATTTCATGTTACCATAGGCTTAAGCTCACTGTGTTTCTTCAGCATCTTCAGTAACAGCTTATGATTACTCATTATTAGAAAGTAAACAACAGGTGGATTACTAGATCACAAAACGATGGAGGTCATTTCCAGATTTCTCGCTAAATATGCAGGACTTTCAATCACATTGCGCCACCATATATACAGGAAGCTTCTTAATCACACGACAACAAGACTCAAAGCTTACAGGAAGCTTTTACGAAGCATATCCCATATAAATTTATCTGGTGCATATATTCCCGCTTGACTTCTTTAGAAAAATATCACCTAAATCATCCAAAAGGACAGAAGCAGACAGGTGTATAGAGAATAGTCTGCAAATTTGTATCAGCTAGAAGTAATAATGTTAAATAACATGATTAAGATCATAATCATAAACCACAAACTGATTGGAAGTTCAGTTAATATAGAGTCGATAAACATCTTTTTACTGGCGATATTTCTTTTCAGGAATTAAGCATCAGCACATATTATGCGAGCAAAACACATGATCTTCAGGAATCAAACTAAGCAATATGTCTCTATTAAGTATGAATAAGGGTCACATTGACAGGTTCTGGATGGTGATAATTGAAAAGCTGCAACTGCAATAATTTAATACCTCCCCGATCATACCCTTCAAGATTTTCATGCACAGAACGGCTGAAGGCCCAAACTTGCTGCCAAGTATCCTCGGATATATTGTATCGCTGATTTTTCTGCGCATCGAGACAGTAAACAAGTCACTACATAGGAAATTTAGCAGTTCACAAAATTCTGGAGTCACCCAACCATAAAGTAGAATATCATTCTTTGGGAAGTAACGCACAACCCTGGAAGCTCATTGAAATTGACAAAGATAGTGCTTAAGATTTTCAAGAATTGACTGTCAATCCCACTACTATAGAAAAACCCCAATGCCCAAACCAAAAACACAGATAAGAAAAAGAACACAATCATGAGGAAAGACAAAAAGAGTAAATCCTCTATCAGATGGCAAAAGTCTTTTTTCTTTTGCAAGGTATATAATTGTATTAATAATGGGAAAATCTCATCTATAACTCCGCCTGGTGTGAGCTTGCTCATATTGCTCGTCCCAAGCCCGAATAAAGGAGTATGGTTGCGGTAGACGAACAGCCAACGTAAAACTAGTCAATTTTACAAAAAGCCCTCACATGTTTGGCACAGAGGTGGTGGTGTTGTTTTTTGGGAAATCTCAAGCAGTACACAAAAAGGTAGAGAATTTATAACATAATATGATTCTCTACAAACGACATTCAGCGTTACACACAAACAGGAATATCATGGGTCCAGAAAGAAACTAGGAATGAGAGGTTGTCCTCAAATATATATAGACATTCTCTATCCCTTCAAAAGCTCTCCTATTTCTCTACTTCCATATGACCCACATGAGTGGCTAATGGTGCGACATCCACGATCGTCGACTTCTCTTCATCAAGATGACAAGACCTTTTGTTTGTATTACATTGACATTTAAGACAAACTTTACAAACCAGACTAATTCTCTACTCAATTAATCTAAGAGAAGCCAAGATTCGAGCAAGCACATACCTATGTAATTGATGAATTTTCATAATTCATAGAATTCTACAATTTTTAAGTCATACAAAAAGATGAACATTCAATTCGAACACATGATAAGAGATCAATTAGCAACACTGACACTTACCTCAACAAAGTTGCACCAGTGGTCAAGTAGCCGAAACCTTCCAGCTAAAACTAATTTCCAGGCAGTAACAGCTTTGCTTATAGCTGAAAATATTTTTTGAACGCAAAATAAGATTGACATGGAGCTAAATGCACTGTAAATGCTTTATAAAGCATGAGCAAGCTCACTTGCAAGATCATTTACAAGTAATCAACTTACTGATGTTCTTTTGTCCATTTTCTCTGCAAATGAAGAAGACAAAATCATAGAAACGCGAGAACTCAGAGAAGTCAGCCTACAAAAAGGAAATACAATGTAAGTTCCTTTTTTGATGATTGAAATTTTTCTTAATAATATTTCAAAGGTAACAGTAAAAGAGATGGACATGGATGAATCATAAATATGGAACAGAACCCATATTGTTCACCTCTCCCCAACTCAGTGCACACAAAAGAAGAGGAAAAGAAGTAAAAAAGCAGGAAAAGAAATCCCCCCTTCCCCACAAAAGCTCCTATATTAATTAATTGACAATATAAGATAGAATGAAACAAATTCAGTCATCATAACATCATCCAATCAACAAACCTCCAAATTTAACCGCAACATAAGCTTGTACACTTCTTCAAAGATAGCCCCCCTGCCATGGATGAAAACAAATTTCTCAATATTATCAACCTCATATGACCTATCTATCTACCCCCCCCCCCCCCCACATAATGAAATGTGATTTAAGACTAAGACAACTAAGCAACATGATCACAAACGAATGTACAGAGAAAACACTTACAAAAATGCAAAGGCACAATAAATTTATCAGTGTTGGAATCACTTAGTTCACCTGGTAAAGGCATTCGGCATATATTCCTACTCAAAAGAGAAGTGATACGAGAATTTCTTACTGATGGCCAAAGTATCATCACTAATAGATTCAACCACAAATCTGTCCTGTTCAAGCAATTTGATCTTTTTTTTTTATGAACCACAATTTTGATTTGTTTATTAATGTTATTCTCTCAACCATTCAGCCTTTGAACCTTTTGTTTTCGCCAGCCAGAAACAGCAATTGTCACCCACTGTCTTCACTTATCTGTAATTGCAATTACCGACTACCCCAGCATATATTAATCTAAATCAGCAAAAGAAGGTTGAAGGATAGTATCTACGCAATATATTTTGATAATTGAAAGTTTTATACTTTCAAATGCATTGCGTCTAGAGAAGTCCCAACTATTCTTTGATATTAGTCAAGCCTTTGCAACTTTCCCGGGCAGGTGATTTCAGGGGAAAACAGAAAATTTCTCGTGTTAAGTTGAAATGCATATTGGTGCAATTCTTGTATAGTGATGGACTTCTTGGATTCGTTACATACATAAAGGATCCAAGTCCAGCAAACTCTTTTGCCATTACTCCTTCGTGCTGCAGTTATTCATAAAAAAATTCTTTTTTTGCTGAGTGAATAAATCTATCTGTCCTTACAAAAAAATGAAAAATCGTATTATCTTTTTTCTATTCTTGAATGAAGGCCCAAAAAATGTTGGTAGTTACATGTCCTACGGAATACATGCCTTATGTGCAAACTTGACTCCACGAACTTCATAAGCTGATTCAATGCCTCTCTTGAGAATCTCGCTTTCTGCAATTCGTCTTCTACGCTCCGAGCAGCATATGTTCCAGACATGATATCTGCAAATGAAACCCCATCAGTAATCAGTGCAACTTAAGTTAAAAACACCAATTAATTATATAAATCTGACCTATATTAATAAATTAACCTAACATCAAGATCAAAGACAAATGTATGGCGCTTTACATAACTTCATGAATGAAATAGGACCGAACTGAATATTACTAAATTCAGAGATGATATTACTAAATTCAGATATACATAAGATTCATCTCATAGTCTATTAATAGCACTAGACAAACTATAAATAGCAACAAAATTACGAAATAAAAATTAAAAGTAGAAAAAGGAGAAAGTAAATTAACCACAATATCGGCGATAAATATCGAAGATATCCAAGTGATTGAAAGCGGGGGAGTCCATGACTATAGCAACAGACTGGTTTTGGGGTTCGCTCGAGACTCTGAACCCTAATCAAAAGAGAGCAACACAAGCAGAGATTCTCTCCAGTAGTGATAGTGCTATCCTTTTTTCTCAGTTTTGCTTCTTTTGTATATTAAACGCAACTTAGCTGCAAGGTTTAACGGTATACAAATATTCTGATACGAAATTCAGATAAAAAATCTACAGCCACACTCCGTCTTCAAGTTGAAGTCAAAAAGTGACACCATGAAAACTTTACTTCATTGGGTTTATTTACGTTTAAACCAACCAGTTATTCGTTCTATTTAATGGAGTAACATAAACTATTGTCGCTCTTGGGGTGTCAAAAATGGCACTTCAATTAAATTTGTTATAAATAAAATTATATTTATGGTGAATGTTTATATTTGGAGAGATTTTATAGATTATTACTTAGTGATTAAGTCATCATTTTCCTATAAATACAAGGTTCTATTTCATTGTGTAATTTATCTCAAAACTCATATCATAATAAACTTGGAGTTTATTGATAATTGCACAAGTCATGATGTAAATTTGAAGTTTATCAATATAGATAATTTATCCAGTTGGCATAATTGATTTAGCCATGTTAATTCAAGTATGATATGCAAAAATAAAAGAGAATTTACATGGGTAAATATTAAAGAACTAGAAAGTTTTTTACGTATTCTCTTACACATTGCTTGTTCTCATTAATCAATAGATCAATTAAAATTAGGATTGAATCCCATGAATGCTGGAAATATCAAAGGTGAATATAGGCTCATTCACCCGCCATTATATCACATATGTATCTATGAGATGGTTACATGTGCAATTATTATTAACCCGCAACATGGCCGATGTATGCGAGGTAACTGCTCAATAATTTGATTTAGAGCATAATTTCCAGATTTTCTATTCAAAAAGTTCATATTGATAAGTTGCTCTACATCACAGCTGGTTTAGCAAAATAATTTATTAAGTGCTTCCACTTAATAGCTAAACTATTGCTTGTGAGAACTAAGTTATCTATATCAGTTTGATATAGGTTATATACAAAAGTATATTACATTCTCACCTCACAAGTGGTTTAGGGTCAGGAACCAAATAATTCTATCTTATCATTATTGATGTGCGGTGTATATTTTGATTAACACCATAACGCACAAAGATGGATTCTTAAAGTTGAGGAAACAAGTTAGTTTTTCTAACACGAGGGGGAGACATGATAAACAGTTGAGAAAAGTTACGAGGAATGAATTATCATTTCTGCATCTAGATCCTTGAATAAATTAATATGAACTTGAAGTTCATAAAAGGATAATTCATGTGCAATTTATTGCAAAGCATGTCAGACGCATTTACTCACTCAAAGAAAGTAACTTTATTCTCACTGCAAATGTTCATATTATAATAAGTTCTAGAAGGACAAAGTCTATGGTAAGCTTAAAGCGTATAGACAATCAATTTCAAATAAATTTATTGATAAAGAAGATGAGCAAATGATCAAAATGATTATAATAAAGGAGGCAAGTGATCTAGAAGATCACATGACATAACACTTCATAATATCTCATGAGAGATTCAGGTACTTGAATATATGAATGAAGAGATCTCTATGTTATGTTATTATAAAAATATATTGAAACTGATATAAAATCTTTGTCGACTTCAACCTTCAAGAAGCTAGTGTACAAGATCGGGATACGAAGGCTTAAGGATGTGAATTGATGCTCTCATCGGAGGGAGTTAATGCGCGTTGCACTCTTTTTCCCTTACAAGGTTTTGTCCTACTGGGTTTTCCTTGCGAGGTTTTTAACGAGGCAACCAAAAGGCGTATTGTAGATATGTGTACTCTTTTTCCTTTTCTAGAAAAAAATTTTTCCCATTGGATTTTCTTTTAGTTAAGGTTTTAATAAGGCACGTTATCTATTGAATAGACATTCAGGGGGAGTGTTATAAATAGAATTCTATTTATGGTGAATGTCTATATTTGGAGAGATTTTAGGGATTATTACTTGGTGATTAAGTCACCATCTTCCTATAAATACAGGGTTCTATTCCATTTTAATTCATCCCAAAATTCAATAAAAATTCCCTTTTCTCTTTCTCTGTAATATTGTTCTTGTTTTTTATTATTTTATAACAAAATTGATTTTTTTCATAAAGAAATATTAATGTAAAACTAATAAACGCAAATATGTGACTTGTATATACATATTTGTCACTTCTAATTATAGTTAAGTGATTGTATTTTCACTTTAGTTATTAATTGTTAAGGTAAACTATTTAAGAAAGAAAGACATATTTTTAGAATAAATATTTCAAAATTCATATTTAAAATATCATTATTAGACATTTAATGGCTCTTTTAGTTTATTGAAAGTTGTAACATTCCAATAGTAGGCCAGCAATATAAATGAAAAATGTTCAAATTTGTTCATATACTATTTACAATTGTTCAAATTGATTCTCTATAAAAATTTTGTCCAAGGGGGACCACTATCTAAGCTTAAGCATTCCTCAACGATCGATAGCGTACAAGTATCGTGAAGGAAAGATAAAAAGAATCCTATTTAGGGAATGTACCAAAACTTATGATATATTTCTTTGATTTTTAGGAGCTCTTTTAGGTAGATGAATCATATACATTTCGTCCATTAAGTCTGTAAGTTTTTTGACAAGATTTAAGAGGAGTATTACTTTTTTGTGCATTCTTCCTTGTCGTTAACAAATCATAGTGTATTTAAACATCGTTATTTAATGGAACTCCAACGTAAAATAGACGAATTCTATGTATCAAAATATTTTGAGGAAAAAAGTTCAAATTTAACCCTCTACTTAAATAATAATTTATAATTGCCCTTCGTTATTTCTCGAGCTTCATTAAAATCGAACTTATCAAATTTGCCAATAGAACAGTGATTTAGACCTCAGCTGAGCTTTGAAGAGGTCGAGCTTCAATGGTGGAAGAGCTTAGCTCTCACACTATGAGAGACACAGAAGAACGAGGAAGAAGATAGAGAGATATGAACATTCTGGAATGTAATTTGCTCAATTCACTCAACTGAAAATTAAGTGGATTCCCACTATATACACGAATGTAATAACAAAGCAATTGACAACTAAATAACAGACAACTATCACTTTTCCACTAAATTAACTAACTAGCTAGTTACTTAGGCTCAGTAATGAAAGAATAGATAATTAATCTTAACACCAACCACCCGCTCCCCCGAGTTGGAGGTATGGTAAACACAACCAACTTGCCTAAGGTGGCACTATGTTTGATTATAGTTAAAGCTTTAGTTAGAATGTTTCCTAGCTAACTGTCTATCCTAATATGGTGAAGTGAAATCAGTCCTGCCTGTAGCTGATCGTGCACAAAGTGACAGTCCACGCCTCTATGTGCTTGGTTCTTTCGTGGAAGACTAGATTCTTGGCAATATGAATTCTGACTGGTTGTCACAAAACTCTGAAATATGCATTGAAAATGAGATAGTTAATTCTTCAAATAGTCTGCTCAACCATAACAAATTCCCCTACTACTTTCCTCAGGGCCCTATATTCTACTTCTGCAGAGGACAGTGATATAGTTTCTTGTTTCTCAAACTTTCAGCTGATAGGACTATTGCCTAGAAGCACCAAATAACCTATAATGGATCTCCTAGAATCTGGGTAGGCTGCCTAATCAGAGTCAAAGTAGGCTTTGACTGTGCAATCTGTATCTTTAGATATGAAGATTCCTAGAGTAGGGTCGTTTCTTATGTGCCTGAGTAGATGGAATATTACTTTCAAATGAGGTTTTCCTACGTGAACTGACTTAAATATTGGAACTATATG
The DNA here is from genome assembly GCA_032618575.1 of Nicotiana noctiflora. Taxonomy (NCBI): domain Eukaryota; kingdom Viridiplantae; phylum Streptophyta; class Magnoliopsida; order Solanales; family Solanaceae; genus Nicotiana; species Nicotiana noctiflora. The sequence continues at coordinate 29,588 of JASVEL010001851.1, forward strand.
CAATGTCCAGCCTAGTATTGGTTAGAAAATTTAGTTTTCCTATCAGCTTTATATAGTAAGTAGGATCTAGTAAGATGGCACGTTCCATGGCCTTTAGCTTTATGGTGGGATATAAGGGTGAGTAGCAAGGCTTGTGATATAGGAAATTGTACTATTTCAACATGTGTAGTACAAATTTCCTTTGAGAGAATATGACACCATCATCTTTGTACATCATCTCCAGGCCCAAGAAGTAATGCAGTTGGCCCAGATCTTTGATCATAAACTACTCATGCAGGAAAGCCTTCAGTTGTATGATCTCTTCCTGATCAGTCCTAGTAAGTAGAACACCATCTACATATAATGCAACATATACTGAGGATTTTTCATTTCTTTTATAGAAAAGTGTGTAGTCATTCATGAAATTTTTATATCCTTTTGAACACAAAGCCTCAGTCAATTTTGCATACCATTGTCGACTGCCCTGTTTTAGGCCATAAAGAGATTTGTTAGCTTACAAACTAGTCCTGGCTTATCCACAACAAGTTCAGGTGGAACTTGCATATATATTACCTTATTAAGATCCACATGAAGAAAGGCATTGTTCATATCTATGTGAGACATACACCATCCTTTCTTCAGTGTTGTGGCTATCAGTGCTCTTATTGTTGTCATTTTCACTATTGGTGAGAATATTTTTGTATAATCAATTCTTGCATGCTGAGTGTATTCTTTGACAACCAACCTGGCTTTGAACCTTTCTATGCTACCATCAGATTTATATTTTACCTTGTAGACCCATTTGTACCCTATTGCTTGTTTCCCAAATGGCAGAGATACTAAGTCACAAGTGTGATTGGAGTATAGAGCTTCAAACTCTTATGCCATTGCAGCTTGCCATGCAGGATCAATAGTTTCCTTATCATATGATGGTGGTTCCTGTCATGGCAAATATTTCTTACAAGAACATGATTGTCAGGAGTTAATAGATCAGAGGCTACATGGTGATTCACAGAAAACAAGACATTAAGAGAACTAAGATTTGGTTTGAGTTTAGGTAGAGAATGCACATAGTTTTGTAAATAACTAGGTGCTTTATGTATCCTTAAAGACTGTCTCAGCTACATATGTTCTACATAGGTTTGTTTAGTATGATCCTGTGGTGAAAAGGGTATTGGAGAATTAGGCATCATAGAAGATGATAAGGAGTTATCATGTGCAGGTGACATAAGATTGGATGTATTGTCAACACTCCTTTGATCACTAAGAGCTTCAAATATTTGTTGTGCGATTTTTGTGTTGTCGGAAGATTGTTCACATAAAGGCTCGGTGAAAGGAATTGAATGAGGAATACATGGTTGGGATAATGCATTCATATTGACTGCAAATGGAAAGATAGACTCATTAAAGACTACATCTCTGGAGACATCAATTTTTCTAGTATCTAGACTTAAAACCTTGTATCTATTTGTGTTGAAAGGGTACCCAAAAAATAAATGTGGTGTTGTTCTGGGCTCAAAATTGTCCCTCTGTGGTTTAGGTACAGTAGGGTAGCATAGGCAGCATAAACTCTTTAGGTGGGAATACTTTGGCTTCCTCTTATACAACAATTTATATGGAGTCTGGTTATTAATATTGGTAGAAGGGAGTTTGTTTATGATATAGGTGGCACATAGTACATATTCACCCTAATATCTTACTGGTAGTTTGGATTGGAAAAGAAGTGCTCTGGCTGTTTCAAGGAGATGCTTGTGTTTTCTTTCCACCACACTTTTTTGTTATGGGGTGTAAGGACAAGTTCTCTGGTGAATGATACCATTAGCTTGGAACAACATGTTTGCTTCTGTATTGGTGAACTCTAGTCCATTATCTGTCTTTATAGCTTCGATAGTTACTCCAAAGTGGTTTTCCACCAAGATAATGAATCTTTTAAGTACATGGAGGACATTTATTTTACTAGATAGAAGGTGATTTCAGGTGGGCCTACTAAAATCATGCATAATAGTCATTAAGTACTTGTATTTGTCATGTATAGGAACATGATATGGTCCCCATAAGTCAACATGAGTTTAAAATTTTTGCTGGTTGTGCTAGTTTTCTGGGGAAATGGAGGTCTTTCTTGTCTAGAAATTGAACATATGGTGCAACTGAAATATTGTTTGGAAGAAAAGGTCATATGAATAGAGGAAATATTTTTCATTTTGACAAAGGAAACATGTCCAAGTCTGTTATGCCACACTACATATATACTGTATCCATCACACAAATGAGAAAATATACTAGAAGTTTTAGAGGATGAATTCATAATAGAAAATTATTCTTCAGTACTTGAACTTGAACTATTTACAGCTGGATAAGAAAGAACGCACTTATTGACATGTAATGGCTTATCTACAAGAGAATGAGAAAGTGCACCAAGTAATGAGGGTCGACAAGTAGTTAGTGGTCTTTACTCCAAGTCTTGCACTGTTGTTCTTCAAGAAACTTGGGCACAAGATGTACAACCCATCCTTGACTCTACCAATCACCAGATGCCTCTTTATTGAAGGGGCATGCAGTATGCAACAATGCTTAATAAAGGCAACAAGACAACTGAGATGAGAGGTCATGGAGTGAACAGAGATCAAATTGTATCTAAAAGAAGGAGAAAGCATCAACCTATTTAGAGTGATTTTAAGAGTAAGTACAACATCACCAATATCAATCACATTCACTTTATATCCATTTGGAAGTATAACAAGCAAGGGATACGGTTAAGTTATTATGTTGGTTAACAAAAATATATTAAAAGGTCATGTTGTTTGATGTCCCTGAATCTGTAATCCATAAGTCAATTTTGTTTTTGAAACATTCACATGAGAGTTTACCAAAGTTAATAGAGGAAGTGCAAGCTGTAATACATGCAAAGCTTGCTGCTCCAGATGGAATGTTGGCATTGTTTGTCCAATCTTTTCCTCCTCTTGATTGAAATTGTTGCAGCATGTTCACTAGCTGGTTATATTCTTCCTTAGTAAGGCTTACATTTTGATCAATATAGTTCTCATTATCATAATGTTGAGCATCTATGCTTAGTGCATATGCATTAGCCATTGATCTATTTCCTCTATTCTAGTGTCCTGTTTCCTATTAGGATTATGCCTATAGTTGATATTGTGTATTGGATTCTGATTGAAATTAGAAGCTTGATTGTGACTTGCATTTGGATTCTGATTTTGATTGAAACCTTGAGGATAACCATGAAGTTTGTGACACTTCTCTTTTGTATGCCCTGGTCTTTTGCAGTAGTTACAAAAATGTCTATTTATGTTGTTTTGAGTGTTGTTGGGAGAGTAATTTATTTTAAATTATCCTGCCTTGCTTGTGTTAGCATTTAGGGCTAATGACTCAAGAGCCAAATGGTTATGAGGCTTGATCTCTCGTTGTCTTTCCTCCTGAATCAACAATGAAAAAGCTTGTGCAATTGTAGGAAGAGGATTCATCATGAGGATACTACCTAGAACCACAATGTACGTTTCATTCAATCACACAAGGGATAGTATTAACCTCCTGTCCTGTTCGACTTTGTGCATGCTTTCCTTAGCTCCACATGTGCAATTGCAGGTACAATGAGATCTAGCAATTAGAGCGGTGAGTTCCTCCCCCAACTTCTTTAATTTAGTGTAGTAATAGTAATATCAAGGTCTTCAAGGGACAGATCATTGATCTCCTTTTGGATCCGATACGGTTTTGTCCCATTTGTTTGATCACATAAATCTTTAAGCTCTTTTCACAACTCGACTGCATCTGTCACATGCTCAACATTGTCCGTAATTTCCTAAGCCAAGGAATTAAGGATCCATGAAGTCACCATATTATCACACATCTCCTATAATAGTTTGACGAGCCTCGTTCAGCCTCGTTATAGTCTTTTGCACTCTCTGTTGATGAAATCCAATTTATCTTTACTAATAGGGCTCGCAACACACCTCTTCTCCATGAATGATATCCAAAATCGTCAATAAAACATGAACTAATGTTGCTCATGGATTATCAGATGAACACATGTAAAGAGGAGTACTAGTATCAATAGTTGGCTGATTAGAAGATTCAGCCATGAGTGGCATAGACTGCTCATCATCTACGACAGTAACATCTCGTATAACATGCGAATTTCAGGTAATTAAACACTAGAGGGTTGTAACTACAAATTTAGGACTTTGACGGAGAATTCCAAAAGCTATGACTTATAAATCAATGAGAAGAGAGTCTGCATGTGTGCGATCAAATTGAAATAGAGACTAATGGATTTAGATCTAAAAATTTAGAGAGATGAATCAATATATGTGGCTTGGCTCTGATACCATATCATATTTGCCAATAGAACATTGATTTATACCTCAGCTGAGCTTTGAAGAGGTCTAGCTTCAATAGTGGAAGAGTTTATCTCTCACCCTATGAGAGACAGAGAAGAACGAGGAAGAAGATAGAGAGAGATGAACATTCTGGAATGTAATTTGGTCAATTCACTCATCTGAGAATTGAGTGGAGTTCCCACTATATACACAGATGTAATAACAAAGTAATTAACAACTAAGTAACTGACAGCTGTCACTATTCCACTAGAATAACTAACTACCTAGTGACTTACAGTCTGTTTGGATCATTGTTCCTTGTCGTTTTATAATATATTGTATTGTACTGTATCTTATTGTACCGTATCATTTTATTAATACAATGTGTGAATAAATTGTATTGTTTGTCATTGTTAAATAATATTTTGCTATTTGGTTTGACTGTATCGTATTGTACTGTAACTGACAAGTTTACTAACATATCCTCAATTATTTAAATATTAAATTTATAAAAAATTATGCATAAAATATTTTTCTAAAAATAAAACAGAAGAAGGCAAATACCTTAAGTAAGCAGAACAAAAGAACACAATTAATTAGAATTGATTTAAAAGCAAATTAGGAGAAAAAGTAAAATAGAAGGCGGCAAAACACCTTTAATGTTGGCGGCAAAAGTACTGGAAAAAAATAAAGTATGTTAGAAATTGGAGATTTGGAGTTAAAATAGAAAAGAAGAAAAAGGTAAATGGTAAAATAGAATTATGGAGTAATAAATTAGGGTATAATTGAAAAGAAAAATAGGAAACGATCCCACCACACCAAATCGGTTATTTCAAAAAAAAAGAATTTTTATTATTGTGGAACAATTGATTTAACAATCAATTTTAATGAAACAATCAAAATAAATATTATTTGGGATAACAATACAATACGATAAAATAGGGAACAACCATCCAAACAAGATGCTAGGCTAAGTAACGAAAGAACATATAATTAATCTTAACAGTACTATTTCAATTGTACAAGATTTGATTCTTCTCCCTTATTATCTACTCCCTCTGGTTCACAATAAGTGTCCAATTTACTTTTTTATTTTGGTTCAAAATAAGTGTCCAGTTATGTAATCAAGAAAAAATTCAATTTGTTTTTACTAAATAACTCCTATATACATATCCCTATAAAGTTTTCTTACTCCTCATATTAAATGTTTAATTAGGGGTAGTTTAGTCATACTAAATATTTTTGTATAGAATTTAGTATTTTCTTAATGGGTACAAAAATACCTAGTAATTTAAACATTTAATGTGAGGAATAAGAATTTTTTTTAGGGATATGTATATAGGGGTTATTTAGTAAAAACAAATTGAATTTTTTCACACTTATTTTGAACCAAAATGAAAAAGTAAATTGGTCACATATTATACAACGGAGCAAGTGCTAATTAAAATTCCGTTAAAAAGGTAGTACTGCGGAATAAAAAGAGCATTCTGCTGAAAAATAAAGAAAACAGAAACGTTCTTCCGAGTGTTAAAAGGTTCTCCAATTTACAATGTTGGTTTAGACTTCCATATAAAGTTTCTCCTATTTCATGTTGGTTTAGAATTACTTATACCAAATCCAACCAAAGCTAGGTTCTTCCCTATATTACATTACACTATATATACACAAAGGGCCCGCCTTCTCACGTTGCTCTACAATATACAAACTTTGCCCTTCATTACGTATCTGCAACTATAGACTATGGCGGCGCCGATGGTGACAGTTATTAGATCGGATTTATCAGGTGTGGATATATCAGATGAACGGCTTCGTCAGAATGGATTCACCAGAACTAGAATAATCGATGTGGTTCCGAGAAGATCATCGCCGCCAAATTTCGAAGCCGCTCAGATTGAGAGGCCTTCACCACCAGCGACAAAGGCTTCAATAGAGTCACTCACAATTATTCAAATTGTAGAACATGAAGAAGAATGTGCTATTTGTTTGTTGGAGTTTCAAGTCGGTGAAAAAGCTAAAGAGATGCCATGTAAACATCGTTATCATTCCAATTGTATTAACAAGTGGTTGGAGAGACATGGATCGTGTCCAGTTTGTAGGTATAAGTTGCCTGCGGAGAGACCGGAATTAGTTAGCAGTAGCATTAATCAGTATCCTTTAGAAATTAATGAATAGCTCATCGGATTCGAAGACAGATTTAGAATTATGAGTTTATGAGTTTTGGATTTTACAATATACAATTTATAGGATATTGAATAACTTATGTAAACATATTAAGTGGATTTATTAACGCAAATATATGATTCTGGTCAAAATTATTATTCTTTCCATTCTATTATACGTTAACTTATTTCTTTTTTGGTATGTTCCAAAAAGAATAACATATTTTTAAATTTGGAAACAATTTAGTTTAAACTTACAATTCTACCCTTAGTGAGAAGCTATTAAAACCACACAAATACTTTGGGCCCTTTTGTGAATTGTTTACGACCACAAATGCCAAAGTTTTCATTTTTTCTTAAACTTCGTTCCCTGTCAAATAGATTCATATAAATTGAAACGGAAGAAGTTGTAAGGATCCGACCGATCGTTTTGAGATCTAACACGTCGTTCAGCCGTCTGAGACCATGAACAACTTCATTTCAGGTATTATGACGTGCACTCATGGTCGAAATTGAATTTTGAGAAGTTCAGAGTTGATTTGGACAGAGAATTCTCATTTTGGAAGCTTAAAGTTGAAAGAATTAACTAGGATTAATTTTTTTGACTTGCATATCTTGCACGATGATCAAGAAGTGTATAATTGATGGTTTGAGTTGCTATAGGGACTAATTTATAGTATCAACCAAAGTGATGTTGTTTTAGGCTTTGATTTACTCAGAGTGGTTTTAATTAAACCTGTTAAACGGGCCGGATTGGACCGGTTCCGGACCGGCCCAGATCGATAGAAACCGGAACCGGCCCGGACCGGTAGCAAAGGGGCCGGGTGGGCTGGGTTATCATGGGGTAGGGGTTAGTTCCGGGAATTTTTTGTGAACGGTTAACCGGAACCGGGTAGGCCCGGTCCGGCAAACAGTACCCTTAACGGGTAACCCGGCCCGGCCCGGTTCAACGGTCAATTTTTTTTTTTTTTTAAAATCACATATATGGGGCCCACCCCAAAGGCCCAAACGGCTAGAATCAAAAAAATCAGTTGGCCAACGAATCTATTTAAGTTTTGGCCATTTTTTTTTAATTTTTAACACATTTTTAATTTACAAATGTAGCCTTATGTAAATCTATAAATACCCCCCTCCCCCCTTCTTCATTTCTCACTCAAAATTCTCATCTCAATCTCAAATTCTCTCATTCACCTATTCTCTACTTATCTAGTATTTTATCATTCGGGGTTTGAACTTCAAGTTGAAATATTGGCTTGACGTTTGTTCGTGGTAACATCGGAAATTCGGAATTGCATAACCAAGTGCTCCAATTCGGTGCACTCCCTCCAACTCTTTCTCTTATTAATATTTTAATTGCATATTTATTTTGAGCTTATTTATTCCTTAAATTTCACAATATGTTTAATGCTGCTAAAAAAAGCGTGTAGAAAAGTTACTGATAATGGGAGTAAAAGTAGAGGTAATTCTTCAGCATCTGGTAGTAATAGCCCAATATCTATTATTCCTGAAACATCGCCTAATGAAAATATAAATTATGATCAATTACAAGAAGATTATGGAATAGAAGATAATGAAATAAGAATTGAAGAAGAGATATCTGCTACACCTACTAGTGCACCTAGTGCTGGGGTAGGTAGTGTTGGAGTTGATACAAGAGGTGGTGGTGGTGGCACTAGTGGTAGACCACCTACGGCTCCGACGACTAATCGTAGAAAAAGAAGTAAGGTTTGGAATTTTTTTGAATTAATTGAAGGTTCTGATAGAGTTAGATGCAAAATTTGTAAAGTTTCATTTAAACATTTGATTGTAGGAAATTAGGGGGAACTGAAATGCTTAGTAGGCATATGAGAGCTGCACACCCGATAGAATGGGGCCTAGATGGTGATGATAGTCAAACAAATATTAACCCTACTACTGGAGAGTTACTAGATGGAACTATACATATTTATTTTTAAAAGTTTGCTATAAATATAGATATCCAATAACTGAAGTTGCTAATGCACATTGTACGAATTCAAGTATTCAACTGAAGAAATCAAGGACATGAAGATGTTGATCGCCCAGAAGACGAGGAACTTGGAGATATATTAACAAGTGGTCACCCATCCGAATTTACTTATTGTTATTTGTTCAAGTCTTAAAAGATGTAAACATTCAATTTGTAAGTTTCAAATTTGAGTTATGAAATATGAAATAAAAGAAGCACTTGCAATTTGCAGCAAGTGCAATTTTTCTCATATTCCTTCTATTCTTTAATTTATATTTTAAAGTAATACAAATTCTTAATATAACTTAAATTGAAACTTTAAATTTGAAATTCAAAGTTAAAGTGTTAAATTGAAACTTTAACATTTTAATTTTGAAATTCAAACTTAAAATCTTAAATTGAAACTTTAACAATTTAAGTTTGAATGTCAAATTTAAAGTTTCAAAAATCAAACTTAAATTCTTAAATTGGAACTTTAATTTTGAAAGCAAACTTAAAGTCTTAAATTAAAATTATTATTTAGAAATTCAAACTTAAAGTCTTAAATTGAAATTTGAAACTTCAATTTTTAAATTTCAATTTCAAACTTAAAGTCTTAAATTGAAACTAAATCATCTAACTTATTTTTGAAATACAAACTTAAAGTCTTACATTGAAACTTTATAAGTGCACAAGTATCATTTACTTTGTGTTCTTTAAATAAATTACAATAGTTATACAAAATTTTAAAAAAAAAAATATGTTAAACCCGGCCCGGCCCGACATCTTTAACCCGTAACCCGTACGGGTCAATTTTTACCCGAAAATACCCCAACCCGTTATACCCGTTAAGGGAGAGCCCGGAACCGGCCCGGTAAGGAACCCGTACGGGTTAAAAAAAATTGGACCCGGACCGGCCCGGCCCACCCGTTAAACACCTATAGTTTTAATGCTTACTCGAAGACGAACAAGAGTCTACGTGTGGGGTTTTGATATTCGGCCAAAAATACATATATTTACCTATTGTCATCTCATATTCTATCTTTTGAGTATTAGTTATATTATTTTGTGCTTAATATTATATTTTAATTGTGTAGGAATAAGTAGTGTGAAGATGAAGAGAATTAGAGCAAAATTGAACAAAACACGAAAGAAAAAAAAAAGAAAAAAAGATATAAAAGGAGGGGACACCCTTTGGTCTTTGTCCCCCGAGTGGAGACAACAAAGAAAGGTCAAAAGAAAGAGCAAGAATTAACGTAAAACATTCTGTTTTCAGTGCCAGATTCAGCGCTAGGCGCTGGCTTGGACGTTATGTTGCAGGGTTTTTCCTAATTCGCTCGGAACAAGGTTATTTCGGCCCTACACCAATTCATATAAAAAGGGTCCTAAACTAATTTGGAGGAGATTTAACACACTTTGAAGGAAAATTCACGCGGAGAAACACAAATCACACTTAGAAGAGGCTTCTAACTAGTTTTTCTTCTCTTCTCTTTCTTTTAATCCCATAGGTCATTAGTTCTAGAGTTTTGGGTGCTACATGAACGTTGTAGTTTGAAGCTTGAGTTGTTCTTATTATTTTATCATATTAGTTTATTTATTTAATCTTGCACTTAATTATTTGATTGCTAGATTACTAGTTGAATATTATCTACGAATCTAGGATTGAGCTCGGGAGAGGGAATTCTAGATAGCATATAAGATTGAGTAGAACAAGATCTTAACCCTGGGGGAGGGGCAGGATGGATTTGCGGTTAGTATAGGAATATACCTAATCGCCTTGGTTGGTTATTATATAGGAATTATAACTGTGTTCGTGTTAATCCTAATTCCATAGGAATATAGGAGTTAGGCTATCTTGAATATGCAAGTTGTACTTCGGGAGAAGGCGACGAGCAATATTAACCCTGTCAACCAATAAACCAGATAAATTAATTAGACGATTTAAGTGGAGAACTAACGGGAAACCAGATAAATTAATTAGACGATTTAAGTGGAGAACTCAACAGGATTGTTACCTAACCCATAGCCCTAGAATATTCACTCACATTGAATCCGTCTCTATAATTCGTCAACTTATTTTCTTTAATTTCTTAGTTTACTACTCTAGATTATCTTTAGTTAAATATTCATGCGTTTCAATTCACTTGAATAGATTAATTATTTGATTTAATTTAGTTGATAGTTAATCACGTATGCGTTTTGGAGCAACAATATGTACTTAGCCAAAATTGTCAGACTGCTGCCAAATATTTGAAAAAGTATTTGTAAATGTAGGAAATCTGTTGCATAAATTGTGGGATTGCCAAATATTTTAGGAACAAAATGGGACATGTGTCACTCATCCCAGAAGAAGTTGGAGAAATGTACTGCAGTCGAATCCAATAATAACTGCCAGCTTGCAAGCTTTTGGTCAAAGTTCATACTCTTTCACTACATTGTATAAGGTGATTAAAACAGAGAAGAAATAAATACACAGAAAAAACAAATTTTGAAGAACATCAGTACTAATGCACAAGTCGCACAACTATTGAAGACTCTCTCGTCTTTCTTATCAAAGGTTGTCTGTTTTAGCCTTGTATTAATTTTTGCATGTGAGTCCCTGCAATTTTTATAAATGATTCATCCCATGTTGTGAACTTATGAATTATGTTAATAAAAATTTGCTCTGTTTGATATATGAAAGAAACTATGGAAGTATGAGAATGAATTAGTTTGTTCAGCCAGTGGCAAGTTAAGAATTTTAAAATTATGGGTGCTAACCCATAAAAATTCCAAAAAAAAAGAGAATAAAAGAGTTTAATTATTGATGCTCACTCAATATTTATGTACATATTTTTATAATTGCTTATGCAAATTCACTACATATGATCGAAGGTAATGGGTGCTTAAAGCACATACAAATGCCAATGTCAATCCGCCACTGTGTTCAGGTCATGTTTCAAGGAGAATTTTGTTTCAACTAATATGGACAGTAAAAGTTGGTTAAATTAAGTGTATCTTGTTCTCTTTTAAGCTATTTTTATAGGAAAAAACGTGATGTTTCAAATGTTTGACCTTTATTTTTAGTTTCTCATCCGGTGTCCGGTATCCACATTGGCCCGACTAAATCCGGATTCGCGCCGGAAAAAGTTCCATATTGGGGGCTAATGCGCTCCCTAACAAAGGTGACTCCATACCCAAGGACCGAACCCGAAACCTATGGTTAAGGATGAAACAGTGCTTATCAGTTACCACTCCACCACAACCCTCGTTGGTCTCAATGTTTGACATTTGCTACATTAAGTGCTGCATTTGTTTTACCTATTTGAGAATCGTTTCAATGTGTGTGATGGGCCTAAAAAAAATTCAGTCAACTATCTGTACATTTCTGGTAGGGCTATCCATAGAGGATTCGTGTACTCGTTTGTGTTCTCTACTTCTCTTGTGGTAGTCATTTCTAGTAGTTACTGTTTTAATATTATTGCATGCCAGTTTATTTATGGTACTTATGACTCTTATGTGTAGATAATTATTTATGCGATGTATGCTGGAGTAACTAATGCTGTTTGTGTTTTTGTTTTTGTTTGCCTTTCTCTTCCCTGCGCCGAGGATTGATTGGAAACAGCCTCTCTGCCCTCTCGGGTAGAGGTAAGGCCTGTCTACATATTACCCTCCCCAAACCCCACTTTGTGGGAATATACTAGGTTGTTGTTGTTGTTGTTGTTATCTGTACATTAAATATGAATTAGTGCACAGTACAAGAAATTGGTAAATCATTGGAAAAAATAATTGGATGAGTGTGATATAGGTTCAGCCTAATGTAAAAAGAAGTACGTCTTAATGTTTTGTGGATTCTGCTTTTCTTTTCTTTCCGCAAATGACAATGAATTTTGTACACATTGCACCCTGAATCTAGTTTGATTGCTCTTGTGATATATCGATAAGTTAAAAGACTGTCTCATATTTGAAATAAAAAATGGGCTTGATCTTTATTTGTTCTGCTCTTGTCATCAGAAACTGTCTTGACTAGGGAGAAGATGGGAAAGAAGCCTAATCAGTTAGATGCCTTCTTGAAGGAGGCTGTCGATTTGGAAAACATAGTCATTGAAAAAGTGTTTGAGAATCTGAGATGTAACAAGGAGGGTCTTACTTCTGCTGCTGCCAAAGAAAGGTTGGCCATTTTTGGGCGCAACGAGAAGGAAGAGAAAGAGAGCAAAATCTCGAAAAATTTGGTATATATGTCGAACCCTCTCGCTTGGATTATGGAAGCTGCTGCTATGATGGCACTTACTCATGCAAATGGACGAGGAAAGCCTGCAGATTGGCCGGTTTTCGTAGGTATCATTACACTACTTATATTTAACTCAATTTCCACTTTTCCATGGGAGATTAAAGCTGATAATATGGCTTGGTTTGCTCCAAGGCCCAGAGTTCTACGAGATGGACGTTGGATTCGGGAACATAATTCTGTCCTAGTTCCTGGGGACATAATCAGTGTCAAAAAGGGAGTCGTAGTTCCTGCAGATGCTCGTCTTCTGGATGGTGATCCGGTGAAAATTGACAAGTCTACTTTGACTGGTGAATCTCTTCCTGTAACAAAAGGTCCTGGTGATTGTGTCTACTCTGGTTCAATCTGTTCACAAGGAGAAATAGAAGCGGTCGTCATTGCTACAGGAGTTTGTACCCGATTTAGGAAAGCTGCTGCCCACAATGTTGACAGTTCCAACCAAGTGAGATGCTTTCAAAAGGGTGTGAATGCTATTGGAAAATTCTTCATCTGTTTTGTTGCAGTGGTAATGATAATAGAAACAATTGTCATGCACTGTATCCAACACCGCAAATACCGTCCTCAGATTGACAATCTTCTTGTGCTGCTCATTGGCGGTATTCCAATTGGCATGCCAGCTGTTCTCTCAGTTATTACGAAACAAGGTTCTTGTTATCTTTCTAAAGGAGGTGCAGCTACAAAAAGAATGACCGCTGTACTAGATATGGCTGGCATGGATGTGCTTTGTTGGGAAAAGACGGGGATCCTAACACAAAACAGGCTTTCTGTTCAGGAAAACCTTATTGAAGTCTTTGCTGAAGATATTGATAAAGCTACTGTTGCTCTTATGGCAGCTCGAGCTTGTAGTCCGATGAATCCTGGTACAATTGATTCTCCTTTTTTCACGCACCTAGCTGATACAAGGAAGGCACGTGCTGGCCTTCGTGAAATTGACTTTCTTCCTTACAGTCCGACTGACAGGCGGACAACATTTACTTATCTTGATAGTGAGGGAGAAATGCATAGAGTCAGCATGGGTGTAGCAGAACATATCCTAAATCTTGCACACAACAAGTTGGATATAGAACATAGAGCTCATGCTGTGATTGACAAGTTTGCTGAGAAGGGTTTGATGTCAGTTGCTGTGGCATACCAGAAAGTCCCGGATGGAAAAAAGGAGAGCGCTGGGGGTCCATGGCAACTAATTGGTCTTCTGCCTTTGCTTGATCCACCATATAGTCCACAATCATTAACGGCATTGTTAAACGGGGGAGTGAATGTCAAAATTATTACAGAGGATCAACTGGTATTTGCAAAAGAAACTGGGCGCCGCCTGGGAATGGGGACTAATATGTATCCTTCATCTGTTCTGTTGGGACAGACTCAGGATAAATCAATTACCGATATACAAATTGACGAACTCATAGAGAAGGCTGATGGTTTTTCTAGTGCTCTCCCTGAGCACAAATATGATATAGTAAAACACTTGCAGTCTAGGAAACATATATGTGGAATGACTGGTCAGGGAGTCGATGATCTTCCTGCTTTAAAGAAAGCAGATATTGGGATGGCTATTTCTGATGCCACAGACGCTGCTTTTAGTGCTGCTGATGTTCATATCATGGAACCTGGACTAGAAATCATCCATCGTACTATTTTGATCAGTCGATCAATCTCTGAGAGGATGAAAAACTACACTGTGTATGTTGTTTCCTTTACAATCCGTAATGTGCTTGGTTTTACGCTTTTGGCTCTGATCTGGAAGTTTGATTTTCCACCATTTATGGTCCTTCTCATTGTAATGCTTAATGAAATATTCATTTTGGGAGTAGCAAAAGATTGTGTCAAATCATCTCCTCAGCCTTTTATTTGGAATCAGTCTGAGATTTTCACTACTGGAATTATTCTTGGTCTCTACTTGGTAATGTCAACAGTCATATTCTTCTGGGCAGCATATGAAACAAATATCTTTCCACGATTATTTGGAGTATTACCATTTGAGAAGACAACAACTGAAGACTTGAAGAAGTTTGCATCAGCAATTTACCTTCAAGTTAGCAATAGTAGTTATGCCCTGATATTTGTCACAAGAACTCGAAGTTGGTTACCTGGTTCCTTTCTTGTGACTACCGGGATGATTACTCAACTTTTTGCCAACATGTTAGCTGTTAATGCAAATTCAATGTTTTCTGGAATTGTAGGAATTGGCTGGGGTTGGGCAGGAGTAATCTGGCTCTACAATCTAGTATTTTACATCCCTCTTTATTCGATCAAGTTCTTGAATCAGCACACGCAGAAAGGATTTTTGAAAGGCACAATCTGAAAAGCACACGCAGAAAGTTCGTCAATGGGTGTTTAGAGGAGAAGACGCAATAATGACAATCAGCTCAGACTATTTGTCAAGTAGCAGAATTGGCTACTGCAGAACAGATATCAAAATTTAGTTTGGCACAAATTGTTGAAAGGCGTTAATTTTGTGAGTCTTTATATCTGAACAACCTCAAATTAAAGCTCGTCATTCATATGTCCTTAGTTATATCTAAATGACATAATATTTTTCAAATGTAACTTTGATATTTCAAACTTTATGTTTAAATTTCGTTCCGAGTCAAAGTACCTCATTTAATTTGAAATGGAAGGAGTAATACTTTTGGTTCAAATTCACTTTTAAACTGTCTCATATTTGGGCTGATTCATGTCAAAATATACTTCAAGATAAAATTTTCAAAATTACCCCTTTACTTTTGACTATAACTAAAAATTAAACTTTATTATTCTTTACTTTGGAGCTCTGCTACAGGTCTAAGAAAAAAAAAAGACATTTACTTATAGCGGAGTAATATCGGACAAAAATATAGAAGTACAATTCATAATCTCACCATCCGATTGGCCAACGCCTGAACATCGACTGCAAGGGGTCTCTCCCCAACTGAAATATATGCCAAGTTGCCCATACTAATCTCCTTTCGGCTCAAAGCATTCGCCACTACATTGGCCTTCCCGGATGATATAAAATGGTGTTATATATATATCATTCCGCTAACCTGATTAAAGAAAAAAAAATCATTCCCCTAAATGCAGGAAAAAATAAAATAGGAAAGTTCATCGCGAAATAGTTTAGTGCATGGATTTGGAGTGCTTAAACCTTATATATGTTGGTTTAGAATTACCGTTGCTTCTATAATTATTGTATTATTTCAAATCCAAACAAAACTAGGTTCTACATTACACTATTTATACACACAAAAGACCTCCTTTTATCTACAAGTATAGACTATGGCGTCACTCACACTGATCACATGGGATTTGTCAGGTATCGATTCATCAGAATGGCTCACCAGAATAATTGACGAATTATTCGATGAGGTTACTGTATCATCACCGCCAAATTTCGAAGCCGCCGTTCAAAAAGAGGAGCTTTTACCGGCAACACAGGCTTCGATAGAGGCACTGCCAACTGTTCAAATTGTACAAGAAGAAGAAGAAGAGAGGACTGAATGTGCTATTTGTTTGTTGAAATTTCAAGTTGAGGAAAAAGCTAAAGAGATGCCATGTAAACATCGTTATCATTCGAACTGTATTAACAAGTGGTTGGAGATACATGGATCGTGTCCAGTTTGTAGGTATACGTTGCCTGTGGAGAGATCGGAATTAGTTAGCACTAGCATTAATCAGTATCCTTTAGAACCTGACTTAGATGAAGTACGGATACATATGGACAATATTATGGACATCTTAATTTTCTGATTCTAATTCATCTGATTAGAATCCTATGATTATTGAAATAACTCTTACTTAGTATGTATTTGTACTTTTGAATTTGAGTTTTAAGCTCATCTTGTTTTGAATTCGATCGAAGTTCACCCGGGAGTGCAGTGGCGGAGCCTCCTTTGTTAGAAAATCACACCGTTTATCTCGGTATTGTTTTATAAAATATGTATATATACTATATAATGACACTCATTGATTTGTCGGTGGGTTTATTTCTTTATATATTGATTTGTCGGTGGCGTGAGGCCTTCGAGCTGCGTGGTCCAAATAATAAAACTAATATGATTTGCAAACGAATGTTTGTTTTATGGTTTGGTATATTTTTTAATTTTTTTTTGAATTTCCACTAGAAAAATTGAATTTAAAGTTTGAAACACTGAAGAAGATTTCAAATGAAAGAATATTCTTTCAACCCCTTACGTTAAACAGCACAGTTTTCAGTTATATCATTTCATATATCTCTGTCTTTCCTGCTACAAATTTGAACACAGCAACAAATACAACTAACTTTCATTTGCTTGAATCATAAACCAGTTTAGCTTTTTCTTTCCAAAGTAAAATAGTCTGGTGCACTGCATGAATTCGGAGTGTTTAAAAAGGTCAATTACATGGTAGTTTAGAATTTATTGTTATTTCTACATTAATATTAGTGTTACAATCTGCAATATGCACTAACGCAAAAAAGTAGCCTGGTCATATGGCAACAACTTTATTATTATACCAAGACTCTCTCTCATGCACTAACGCAAAAACGAGGACTACTCAAATTACTTAAAAGATACAACAACAACAACATACCCAGTATTATCCAACAACGTGGGGTCTGGGGGTAATATGTATGCAGACCTTATCCCTGCCTTGTGAGGATAGAGAGGTTGTTTCCAATAGACCCTCGACTCAGAAAAATATGAGCGCCACATTAATGAAAAATATAGATAAGAAGGGACAGTATCAAAAAGCCATATAAAAGCAAAATAAAAAACAACAATATTGTAAGGTGATCAACGATGAAAGAAAACAACGATTAGTCATAAAAACCTATTGCCAACAGAAAGCGAGACTGCGTGCCTATACTGTTGGTATGAATACTCTAGACTACCTACTCTACTACCCTATCCTCGACGTCTATACTTTCATATCAAAGGTCATGTCCTCGGTCAACTGAAGTGGCGCCATGTATTGCCTAATCACCTATCCCTACCTCTTCATTGGCCTACATCTACCTCTCTGTAGGCCCTCCAATGTCAACAACCTCTCACAAACCGGGGCATTTGTGCTCCTCCTCCTCGCATGACCAAAACACCTAAGCCGTGTGGAAAGCCCCGTAAAAATTTGTGCTCAATACCTAGTAGCTAGTAGTGTCAAGTTGCGGTTCGGACCCTTGGTATTGATCTAAGCTTTAAAAATCGAAGAATCAGTTTTCTAAGAAAACGTCATTCTGCGGCAAAGAATGCGATCGCAGATCTAGTATGCGAATCGCATTCTTGCCGCATAGTGAGCCAGTGATTTGGTTAAATTGAGGTCAAGATGCGGTCTATTATGCGACTGCATAACTAATATGCGGGCCGCATTTTCACCGCAGAGTAAGGCAATGTGTTAGTCAAAATTTGAGGTAAAAAATACGGTGCATTATGTGACCGCAAACCATCACGGTGCGCTTAGCCCCTTCTTGTTTGCCTTGGTGATGGATGCTTTGACGCGACATATTCAAGGGGATGTTCCTTGGTGTATGCTATTTGCTGATGACATAGTCCTGGTAGACGAGACGAGTGTCGGTGTTAACGAGAGGCTAGAGGAATGGAGACAGACTCTCGAGTCTAAGGGGTTTAAACTAAGCAGGTCTAAGACAGAATACCCGGAGTGCAAGTTTAGCGCTGAGTCGAGCGAAGTGGGAGGGAGCGTGATGATTGGATCTCAGGCCATAGCCAAGAAGGATAGTTTCAGATACCTTGGATCGGTGATCCAGGGGGACGGAGAGATAGACGGGGATGTCACTCACCGCATAGCGGCGGGGTGGTCGAAGTGGAGGCTTGCATCAGGAGTCTTATGTGATAAGAAAGTGCCACAGAAACTCAAGGGGAAGTTTTATAGAGTTGTGGTTAGACCGGCCATGCTGTATGGGACGGAGTGTTGGCCGGTGAAGAAATCTCACGTTCAGAGGATGATGGTGGCGGAGATGAGGATGCTTAGGTGGATGTGCGGGCTCACCGGGTTAGATAAGATTAGGAACGAAGTTATTCGGGAGAAGGTGGGGGTGGCCCCGATGCGAGAGGCGAGATTTCGGTGGTTCGGGCATGTGCGGAGGAGAAGCCCCGACGCCCCGGTGAGTAGTTGTGAGCGGCTAGCGGTGGTCGGTGTGAGGCGAGGCAGAGGGAGGCCTAAGAGATACTGGGGAGAGGTAATTAGACAGGACATGGCCAGGATGCGGATTTCCGAGGACATGACCCTTGATAGGAAAGTCTGGAGGTCTAGTATCAGGGTTGTAGGATAGGGGTTTCTAGATTTTTCATAATCCTTTCCCGGGGTGTGAGGCGTGGTAGGGCCGCCCATAGATGATTAGTTTGTATTCTTTTTTGATAGTCATTTCTGGTAGTTACTGTTTTAATATCATTGCATGCCTCTTTCTTTGTAGTACATATGCATCTTATGTTTAGATAATTTTTATGAGGTGTATGCTGGAGTAACTAATGCGGTTTTTGTTTTTTGTTTTTGTTTGCCTTTTTCCATGCACCGAGGGTCGATTGGAAACAGCCTCTCTGCCCTCTCGGGTAGAGGTAAGGCCTGTCTACATATTACCCTCCCCAGACCCCACCCTGTGGGAATATACTGGGTTGTAATTGTTGTTGTTGTATGTGACCGCAAACCGTGTATGCGGACCGCATAGTAATCACATACCGACACAATCTGCTTTTATTTTGGCCCATTCCGAGGGCCATTCTATGACCGGTCTGCGGACTGCATGTCAAGAATGCGGTCGCATTCCTGACCGCATTTCGCGTCGTGGCTCCAGTTTTTCTAATTTTTCAACCCGACCCATATTTCAATAAAACACCCAAACCATCATTTTTACACATTTTCTGAAAGAGAGAGAAAGTTCATCTTCCTTAATTTGATTTTCCAAAGTCACCCAGGTCTGAAAATTTTGAGTATTATCTTCATTTTTGTTCTTGCAGGTGAAATCCCCAATTATTTTCAGATTTAAATAAAAAGGGGAATTCTCATGAATTGATACTTGAAAATAGAAGTTGAAATATGCGTCCAAGATCTTTAATACCTAAAAGCTAGTAAGAAGAGTTGGCTAGAAGTAAAGGGTTGCAAAAGAGGGATTGACAACTTAAAAAGTTTGGGTTGTAATTGTGAATTTCAATTCTAAGAAATATATATATTAATTTGTGCACTAGATTGACATTGCTGGGCTTTTTGGTGAAGTTGAAAGTAGAAATTAAAAGGGAATTCGGCTCCAGGAATGTATGGCTAACTTTGACCTTTGTAAAAATTGCCTTGTTTGGTGTTTGAATACTTGGTAAGTGATTTCTATGTGAATTGTCTGTGAAATTTCTTGTGATTGGTATGGGTGAGTGGTTGTGGTTATGCCTTTCAATATAATGCTGTAAGTAATTGAAAATAAACCAAATGCGTGACTGTAAATGGGCTATGCGGTAAGAATTGTAAAATAAATGATGGAAGAAAATAGCAATTGATGGCTATGAAAGTTTTTGTAAATTATTGTTGTTACCCATAGGAAATAGTTGTTGTTGTTGTTTCTTGAGAATTGTTGTTCTTGTGAGTTTTTCTCGTTGTTGTGTTGTTTGTGAAATGTGATTATCCTGTGGGATCAGGTTGTGCGCCACAACATAAATGATAAATTGTGAGTTGGGGTAATAAGGATGGCCGATGTAATAAGGGTGGTCGAAGTAATAAGGGTAAAAAAGTGATCAAAATTACTATTGAAATGAAAATATGAGAAAGTTATACAATCATTGATGCGAAAAATGTTGAAGGGGAAGTGTTGCAAACTTATTTTTCTTGATTGCTTTCATTCATGTGTATTTGATTGTTGATTCCGTTGTTACTTGTTACCTGTGTATGGTTTGAATTTACTTAGGGTAAAGTTTGTTCATACATACCAGTGCGATTCAAATGTACTGACGTCCTTTTACCGGCGGCGCTACATTCGTATTATGATTGTAGGTGGATATATAGCAGGTACCCCAGTTCACCGGCAGTAGCATTTCTTTATCTTCCATCAGCCGCATTGGTGAGCCCCTTTCCTCGCGGGGCCCTGCGTGGCTCATGCCGCTTCTATTCCGGAGACTTCTTTTGGTTTTTGCTTAAAGTATAGTCAGATCCTTGTTACCGGCAAGTACTGTATTAGGGAAAATGCATAATTACCCCCTATTCTATACCCAAAGTTTCAACTACACACTTTTTCTTCACGGGATCCCAGTACCCCTCTAAACTATTTTTTACCTTAATATCTTGCACCTTTTGTGCTGAGCTGGACTAGTACCCCGGTTAAATTATATGCGGTGTAGACACGTGCATCATAAATCGATGGGCCCTACATTCCACTCCCATTTTCCCTTTTTCTTTATCTTTTCATTAAAACATAATTAGCAGAGACCCAAAAAAGTTCCCCCTTTCTTCAGTGAACTCTTCGATCGTTTAACCAAATCTTCAAGACCAAAAAAAAAATTTCTTTGTTGTCTTGCCTAATAGATCGAAAACAAGTATAAAGCCACATTTTAACGGTTCGATTCAAGGAATGGGAGGTCAGATTTGAAGGTTAAACAATCTAGGATTTTTTATGTATCAATTGAAGGTCAGATTGGAAGGCTAAACTTTTTATTCGTCACAATCGAAGAGCAAAGGTTAGTTCTTTACTACATTTAATTACTTTTGTATTAGTTTAGGGTTTTTAAATATTTTTAGCCATTGCGATTTTGTGATTGTTGGATTTAATTTGGGGTTTCTTGTATGCATGGTAACCTTAGAGATTCGATTGTGCATGGATTCAGTGAAACTTTTTGGTTTTTAGCAAACAAGTACTTTTCTAATTGTAATATCTACATGTTGGCGATTTTTGTTAATTTTTGTTTTATCAATTTTGTTTCTGCTTTGTTTGAATATAGGTATGAGTGGGTTTGCTTTAATCACTTTAAGACTATATCATGATGGGGTGTTAAATTTTGGAAATGGGAAACCAAAATATGTTGGTGGGGGTAATGAGTGAATATTTGGGTGTTGATGTGGATACCCTGTCCTATTTTGAGTTGAAGGATTATATTAAAGAATTAGGGTACAACTCAAGTTATAAATTTAGTATTCGGCCACCTAATAGTGGCATTTTAGGAAATATGAAAAATGATAGGGCTCTTTTAGCAATTGGTAGGTCTTTACAACATGAGGCTGTTTTGAAAGTATATGTGCACATGCCTGAGGAGTAATCTTGTTCAGCTTTTAATAAAGGGGCTGCTTTTAATGGTTCTGCTGCTCTTCCAAACACTACTGCTCCTTCAAACACTTTCGTTGCTCCTTTAATTAATGTTGCTCCTCCAAACACTACTCAAAACACCTCTGTACATCCACACATTCTCCTTAAAATACAGCTGCTTCTACTGATACAATTGTTGATCCAACATTCACAGCAGCTGCACTTTTAAATCCACATTCTTCTCCAACTGAAGATTACTCAAGTGTATATGGATATGATGAATCAACTGAAGATAGTGTTGATTTTGATGAAAGTGACTTCTTTGGGGGGATGATTATGGTAGTGATGTACATGAGGAGTACATAGAGATTAGGAAGGAAAGTAGGTCATTTAGAAGGAGAAAAGGGAAGGAGAAAGCTATTGTTGATACTAAAGATGTACCATGTGGTGATGCTAGCCCAGATATTGGTTTTGATGAGATTGAAATAGATAAAAAAAAGTTTAGAAGACGGGCTAGGTGGTGATGAGCCTTATTATCCAAGTTCTGATGCTTGTAGCTTTGAAACCGATGAAGATGAATGTTGGGATGAAGATGGGGAAGACAAGAAGATAAAGCTAACAAAAAGGAGATCCAAGTCTACAAAGTGTGTGAAGTTTGATAAAACATGCAAAAAGATTCTATGGCGGTTGGGTATGATCTTTGAGAGTGTTCATGACTTTAGAGATGCAGTAATTAAGTATGCACTACAAAGAAGAGTTCTTATTGAAAAGTATGTAAATGAGCCAACTAGAGTAAGGGTGAGGTTTACCAAGGAAAACTGCAATTGGCTTTTGTTTGCAAGCTTGGATAGTGTAAGTAATAATTTTGTTATAAGGACTTACAATCCAGTTCACAAGTGTGAGAGGGCCTCCAGAAATTATTTATGCAATGCTAAATACTTGGCCAAGGTCTTCAAAGATAGAATAACTGAACAACCAAGCATAAGTGTCTTTAAGTTGCTAGAATTAATTAGAAAAAAATTAAAAGTTCATGTTGGTAAGACCACAGCCAGGAAAGCAAGAGCTAAAGTACTACAACAAATAATGGGTGATCATAAAGTGGAGTTTGGTAGAATTCTAGATTATAGGAATGAGTTGTTAATGACTAACCCTGGGAGCACTTGCGTTGTCACGCTTGGTAAACCAGATGAACAGGGTAGGCCGGTGTTTGTAGGTTTTTACATATGTTTTGAGGCACTAAAAAAGCATTCGTGTACTGTAGAAAATGCATAGGCTTGGATGATTGTTCACTATAATCACTGATATGCAAAAGATATGTTTCATGTCATAAGCTTCATTTTTCTATTTCATTAGCTTCAATTTTATGTTTCATTAGCTTCACTTTCTTCTTTAAAATTGACTTATGTTTCATTTATTATGTTTCATGTAACTGTAATTTAAAGGGATTGGATTCAGCAATTAAGGAATTATTTCCAGCTTGTGAAGAAAGGGTGTTTGCTAGGCACATCTTAGCTAATTGGTCAAAGAAATGGAGAGGGCTCCAAAGGAGGATGTTACTCTGGAAGTGTGCCAGAAGCACTTATGAAGCTGAGTTTAAACAAAATCTGAAAACCACTGTCAATGCTTGGTAAGAAAATTGTGGATGATCTACTATACTATGACAAGGAGTATTGGTGCAAGGTGTATTTCAACTGTGAAGTGAAGTGTGATACAGTGGATTATAACATGTCAGGGAGTTTTAATGTCTGGATCTTGGCAGCAAGGCACAAGACTATTATTAGCATGCTTGAAGAGATTAGAATCAAGATGATGACAAGAATAGGCAAGTTAAGGGCATTTGCAGATATATGGAGCAACAACATCTCTCCAATGGCCTTAAAGATATTGGAGGACAATATTGAAAAATCAATGATATGTACCATTGAGTTTAATGGAAAAATAGGATATGAAGTAATAGATGATGGTAAATAACACACTGTGTGCCTTAGAAATAAGGTATATAGTTGCAGATCTTGGATGCTAAAGGGGATACCATGTCCACATGCTATATGGGCAATGAATTATGACAAAGTTGAACCAACTGACTTTATTGATAGCTACTACAACAAAGAGTCATACTTGTTAACTTATTCTAATTTTATTCAACCAGTGAGTAATATGACAATGTGGCCTGAATCTACCAACCCTTCTGTTGCACCACCAGTTGTCAAAAGCATGCCTGACAGACCAAAAAAGGTTAGAAGGAAAGAGGCAAATGAAACTAAGAAGTCTAGTAAATTGCCTAAGAATGGTCTAATAATTATATGTATGCTCTGTCATGAAAGGGATCACAACAAAAGAGGTTGTCCAAAGAGTGATACACTTAGTGCTAGTTCATCAAAAACTGCTGCAAAACCAACAGTTTCAGGATAGGGAAGAGGTAGACCAACGATAATGTTGTATTTTTTATCAATTTCTTTTAAATTTAGGTCATTATCTAACATGTTTTTCTTCCAGAAATCAACTACTAATGAAGGTGAGCTTACTGCAAAAAAGAAGGAA
This sequence comes from Nicotiana noctiflora, assembly GCA_032618575.1. Lineage (NCBI taxonomy): Eukaryota > Viridiplantae > Streptophyta > Magnoliopsida > Solanales > Solanaceae > Nicotiana > Nicotiana noctiflora. Next base: position 54,015 of record JASVEL010001851.1, read on the forward strand.
GAGGTGGACCAAACAAAACAACTAATGTATCTGCTGCTAAAGAACCTAATACTGCAGCTACTACTTCTATTGGTGCTGAATTTTCATCAGCTTTTTCACTTGGTAGTTGGTTTAACTATTCTGCTCCTAGTTTTGCAGCTTTTGATACTGCAACTACTACTTCTACTACTGCTAGAGGCAGGGGAAGGAGTGGAGAAAGGGGAAGAAGCGGAGGAAGGGGAGGAAGTGGAGGAATGGCATGAAGCGGAGCAATACATGATTCACTTGAGAGTTGGTTTTCATGTTCAATTCCAAATACAGCTGATAATGTATCTACTGCACCAAGTTCAACTATTGCTACTAGAAGAAGGGGAAGGGGTATTGGAGGCTCAACACCATATAAAAGGCCAAGACTAATGGGAATGGGTGTATTTCAGGCTGAGAATGACTTCACATCTATTAATGTAAGTGAAGATGCAATCAGTTATGTTATTATCTTAATATACCTTACCTTAAACTAATTAAACTATTTTTTCTATAGCCTGGGCTGCCAAGTAGCAGAATAGTGTCTACTAGATCATCAACAAAGATAACACGATTAGCTGATGTTACTGGTGATATTGGTTTCAAACCACCAAGTGGACTGAAATGGAAAGGAAAACAACCAATTACAACAAGAAGACTTCAAGAAAGTCAGAGATCAAGGAATGCTGGTTCACAACCTAAAGAACCATGGAAAATATAGTGTTGATAGGGCCTTACACATGTTTTTTGTTATGAAGCTGCTGGAACTTTTGTCGTAATTAATGCCTGGATGTTGGCATACTTGTTAAAAACTATTATCTGCTCCTAGAAATGGTACTCAAAGTGTTATATTGGAAATGTTTGTTTTGTTATTATGTTATTAGTATTGAAATGTACTATTGGAGTGATTTGTTGGAAGTTATAATATTTAGAATCAAGATGAAGTCGTGGACAATGTTGCTAAAATAATACCAAAATGATGTTTCATTCTAATACAATACAGGGATTGATGTTTCATTACAATACCAAAATGAAGTACACAACCAAACCACATCTAACTTACCCTATCCGACATCAATATCAAAATGATCTTCTATTACGACAACAACCAAAATGATCTTATATTACTACAACAACCAGCTACTATGGCAACTCTATTTGATTTTTCTTCAAGTTTCCAACTTGGATTAAGCTCCTAACAAAAACAACAACTACCAAAATCATAATACACCAAGTAATTTTTCCACACAAGTTCCTACAGTTTTTTCTCTTCATAGTCTTCTCTTTGAAATTAACATTCCATTTTGAATCTTCAAGCTCATCCAAATATAGTTTAAGACGGTCGTAATTTTCTTCAAGCTCTTTGATTTTGTTTACCAATCTTGGAAGAATAAACTTTGATCTTTCATCAACTCTTTCGTTGTCTCTCCATTTGAAAAACTTGCAATTTGTGGCCTGAAATTTAAAGAATTCAATAATGACCCAATTAACATTAATTTCCAAGCTAATCGATATGGTTATAATAAGAACACATACCTCATAGTGAGAAAAAGACCAAAATCATCTTCCGGGATTCCGATCTGACCAAAAAGTTTGCATTTGCAGCAAAATACCATGTTTGCATCGCACTTCAACATTGAGCATTGGATCATCTTCGTCCATGCACAATTTATTCAATTTGGCATTTACCATTCCTAACCCTAACATTTTATAGACCAAAATTGGGGAAGAAATGAATAAACCCTTAACAGAAAAAAGAGTCAAATGGAGGAATTTACACAAAAGGTTCACTTACCTCTTCAAACTAAAGAAAATTGGAAGTCAAAATTGACCTTCAATGATCTTGAAAATGGCTGGTATAATGGGGAAGAAGAACATTTTATGTTTAGAAGAAGGGGTCTTCCAAATCAGCTTTGGGACAACATGTGTCCATTTTTTTATAGGCTCAAGCCTTTTTATGTAATTTATTACGCGCTTGGGGGAAGATGTGTTCATGTTCTAGTCCAGCTCAGCACAAAAGGTGCAAGATATTAAGGTAAAAAATAGTTTAGGAGGATACTAGAAATCCCGTGAAGAAAAAGTGTGTCGTTGGAACTTTGGGTATAAGATAGGGAGGTAATTATGCATTTTCCCTACTGTATTATCCTGTTTTAACTTAGAGGCTCCGTAGACAATAAATGTGGGTTGTGAACTTATGTAATTGTAAGTCAGGTGATGTAAGTTGTAAATTTGTTAAGTAACCAAGTATGTTGTTTATGTTTTGAAAAAGGTGATTTCTATTATAAAATGGTTAGTTCCTTGATTAATGAGTAATGAAAATATGGGGTAACACGTGAGATAGGAAAGGCACCCAGGTCCGCTTGACTGAAGCTACCCGGTCGGGCACCGGTCATATCCCTCGGTTTGGGGCGTGACACCGTGCTTCCCGCCTCTTGTCCTTAATAGGGGCCACACCTACTTTATCGCGAATAACCTCATTTATGATCTTGTCTAACCTGGTGTGCCCGTACATCTATCTCTATATCCTCATCGAGCGATCTTCACTAGACAACACTCAGTTTACATCATCGTTCGCCTGACCACCACTCTGTAGAACTTATCTTTAAGTTTCGGTTGCACCTTCTTGTCACATAAAACACCGGAAGTGAGTATCAATTTCATCCATCCCGCCCCAATACGATATATGACATCTTCATTAATCTCCCGATCTCCCCGAATAATAAACCCAAGGTACTTAAAACTTCCTCTCCTAGGGATGATCTATGAGTCCACCCTCACCCCCGTTCCCCTCATTGAGCCTCGCCACAGAACTTACATTCCAAGTATTCTGTCTTGGTCCTGCTCAATTTAAGACCTTTAGATTTTAGGGTCTGCCTCCCTACCTCTAGTTGAGCGTTCACTTCCTCTCGTGTCTCATGAATCAATACAATATCATCTTTTAATAGCATGAACCACGACACCTCCCCTTAGATGTGGCACGTTAGTACGTCTATTGCCAGAGTAAACAAAAAAGGCTGAGTGCCGGTCCATTGATACAACCCCATCATAACCATAAAATGGTCCGCGTCCTCACCCACCGTCCTCACTCTGGTCTTTGCTCCATCATACATGTCCTTAGTCAACCTTACATTGGCAATAGGTACACCTCTAGCCTCCAAACATCTCCGCAAAACCTTCTTGAAACTTTAATGTACGCCTTTTCGAAGTCGATGAACACCATATACAAGTCTTTTTTTCTCTCCCTATACTGCTCCATCAATCTCCTAACAAGGTGGATGGCTTCTGTAGTTGAACACTCCAGCATAAACCCGAAATGGTTCTCGAAAATAGACACACTCCTCCTCCCCTTAGCTCTACACTCTCTCCTAGACTTTTATAGTATGGCTAAGCAGCTTGATACCCCGATAGTTATTGTAGTTTTGGTTATCACCCTTGTTCTTGTATACATGAACCATCGTGCTCCACCTTCACTATTCGAGCATATTTTTTGTTCTAAAAATGACATTAAATAACCTTGTAAGTCACTCTAAGCCTGCTTTACCTGCACTCTTTCAAAACTCCCATGGTGTTTCATCTGGCCCGATCACATTGCCCCTACTCATCTTAGACATAGCCCCTTCAGGTGCATCATCTCTAATCCGCCTACAATACCCAAAGGCATAACGACTCACGAGAGTTCCAATTCACCTAGTATAATGCTTATGTCCCCCTTCTCGTTTAAGACACTATGAAAGTAGGTCTGCCATCTCCAACGGATAAGCCCTTCATCCAACAAAAATCTACCTTTTCCGTCCTTCATGCACTTCATTGCAGGTAATTCAATAAACAAACAATAATTGATTTTACTCCTTCCGGTCGACTTTAAGTGATTTTTTAGCTCTTTTCACATATATTAAGAAAATTTACCTTTTAGCATCAACAATATAATTGACTATATTAACTTAGACTTGCTTATAGGAAATATAACAAACTACTTCTAGGCTCTTTACTCCAATGGAAACTTTGAAAAATAGAAGTTAATTCCTTCTTGATATATGAAAAGATTAAATAATGTGCGTCACACCTCCTTTTTTATGAAGGATATGGAGTTTTTCCAATTAAAATGACATTGTTTGAATTGAAATTATTTATTTAATTAGAGTCGCCACTTGGGATGATTGTTTTGGTGACCCAAGTCATTGGTTTATTTTAAAATCCTAAATCGAGAAAATTGACTCTATTTATGGTCCGCAAACACAGAAGACCGGGTAAGATAACTCGGGAGAAGGTGTGAGGCACTCCTGAGTTTTATGGTTTTAGCACGACCGCTCAACAAATAATACTCGGCCTAATTATCTGATTTATTACATGTTTAAAACCTATTGTGCATTTTATCTTCTACAACTTTTAGTTAAATATTAGATCGCTTTTCGAATTTATTGATCTATTTTGAACAAGTTACAACGTCCTTGTCATTTTGGAACACATTGCAATTCGCGCCATGTGAAACGCACCCGCGATTTGCAATATATTAATTTTTATTATTACTTTGAAGTTAGGGTCGAGTCGCACAAGTGCGTCCTCGAATTTGAGGTTAGGTATCATGACTATGCTACAAAAATTGTACCCATAATTACGATAATTTATTAACTGAACGTACCTAAAACAACTACGAATATCATGAATTATTCTTAAGCTACTTGGAAATTATTGCGATGTCATAATTATGGAAGTAGATTTGTAGGAGAGATAAGATTAATTACTAAGAAATATTAACAGGATTCATTATATTACTAAGGCCTCATTTGTTTGCACTTAATTGAGGTCTGAATCTTAATCATTTAGATCTCAGACATTAAGTGTGTTTGTTTTTAAAAGTCTGAATCTTAATTATTCAGATCTTATTCATCAAGTGTGTTTGTTTTTTTTACTTAACAACCACTTAATGAGTCTGAATAGGTCTGCATGATTAAGATGTGTAACATAGACTTAATTTCATTAAGATGCTATCGCATATTCATTATTAATGGCATCCACCACCTACCATTAACAACTACCACCATGCCACCACCACTACCATACTCAGCCACCGTCGGCACCACCACTACCACCATGCCACCATCATCCTCAATCATAGCTGTCACCATTATCGACCATCACCATCCACCATCCCACCACTCCGACCACCATCATTGTCACTCACATTCAACACTTATCCACCTCAACTACCACAACCAACCACCTCATTACCATTAACAACCGCAGTCGGCACCGCCTATCATTATAACCTACCACCACCTTCCACAATCACAAACCACCACTCGCAATTCTTAACTATCACTACCTACCACCACCATCATCAATCATAATTGCCACCACTACCAATCATTACTAGCTACTAGCATGAACCACATCATCAATCAAAACTGCCACCAACCACCGCATTTAGTCGGCAGTCACCCGTTAGTCATCACTACCAACAGCTTTCATATTTTAAAACTATATATTTTATTGATAGAATATTAATTTTTTTCAATTAAAGACTGCGGGGTTCCAAGCCGAGCGGCTGACAGAAGTATTGGAGGAAAGGCATGGCGGTAAATTTTATGCATTCAGATGTTAAAAATCAAACAATCTTAATTTTTGGTATTCAGATCTTAATACACATCTTGATATATCTAGATATGTATTCAGCTTCAGATATCTTAATCTTAATACACATCTTAATATTCAGATATGTATTCAGATTTAGATGTCTTAATCTTTAAAAAAAAAAAAAAAAAAAAAAACCAAATGAGGCCTAAGTTATGAGGGTGAATGCCACTTACTAAATTACTAATTAATATTCTAGCTTGAATCCCAATAATAAAAACAATTGGATATGGGACAAACGTAAACAAAAGAAGCTAAAATGTCAACTAACCCTCCAAACAAAGACGATGTTACTAGCTAAAAGGTAAATTTATTAAAAGATAAAAAAAATACCATAAAAGATAGTACTAGCTAATTTAATATTACAAATCTTTAAAAAAAAAAAAAAAATTGTTGTTGTTGTGAGTTTTCCTTCTTTGGCAAATGAAAACAAAATTATACTCTAAAAATAAGAATCTTTTCTTTTGTGATTTTTTAATTTAACTTAAGTAAAATCTATAAAAAGGTAAAACAAAGGCAAAAATATGTAGATTAAATTGTAAAAATATTAAATTACTAATAAATGGTGAGAATTTCAAATATGGTAAAAAAAATTAAGTGCTCACATTGTGGACCACAAAAACAAGGCAAAAAAATCACTTAAAGTGGATCGGATGGAGTAATTAAAAAAGAAGAAGCATTCTTCTATAATCAAATTTCTTTGTAAAGGATCGCAATAAATTCTACTGTAAAAAAATATTAAGGCAATTGCAGATAATATTTTATACAAGCATTAATTAATAATCATAAAAAAGGAAAAATAAATTCTATAAAAGGTCAAATCTTTTTCAGTATAAAATATCAAAATACACGGCTACTATAAAACAATTATTTGCACTGTCAAAATATAACTAAAAGTACATATAAAACAAAAAAAAATCATTATAAAGTAAAACTTACATCATTAATTTTATTAGTCCAAAAATCCAACCAAAACTAGGTTCCAGATATATATTAGTATACTCCAACAAGGACTCTTGTCATACTTTACCCTTGTAGTTGTAGATCCGGGAATTGATTCATCAAATATTATACTCCACACGAGAAGCTCTTCGGAATCATCCGTACAGCCAGCGCCGCCTTTAATCCAACTGCAATTGCATTGGAGATCGTACGTGATCGAAGTTTTCATGGATTCCAGAAGTAGTAGGGAATCAATCACAAGTAGTACCGTTCAAAATCTGCAGGGGCCTTCACCGCCGGCGACTAAGGCTTCGATAGAGGCTCTGCCAATTATTGAAATTGTACAGGAAGAAGAAAAGAAGACTGAATGTGCTATCTGTTTGCTGGAATTTCAAGTCGGTGGAAAAGCTAAAGAGATGCCATGTAAGCATCGTTATCACCCGAATTGTATTGATCCGTGGTTGCGGGTACATGGATCGTGTCCAGTTTGTAGGTATAAGATGCCTGTGGAGAGACCGAAATTAGTTGACCGTAGGTTTGATCGGTATTCTTTTGAATCTGACTGGGAGCCCAGAGAAATGGAAATTGACAGCTTCTTTTCTGATTATAATTAATCTGATTAGCAACCTGTGAATTATTAGAAGAACTCTTACTGTACTATTTACTTTGTACTTGTGAATTTGAGTTTTAAGTTCATCTTGTTTTGAATTCGATTGTAGTTCAACGGGGTCTTCGAGCTGCATGATCTAAATTAAGTAGCAGTACTATGTATGATTTGCAAATGAATGTTTGTTTTATAATAAGGATTTTAACTTCTAACTTGAAAGAGAAAATCTGAAATTGAAGTAGTATTGTATATGTGCTTGATTTTTATGCTAGTTTGCTGGCCTGGTAGTTTGAGTTTCCACCTTTTTTGGTCTTATCATTCAACATTGAATAAACATATTCATTGTGACAGTATCACATGATTGTGTCAAATCATTTCCTCTGCCTTTTATTTGGAATCTGACTGAGATTTTCACTACTAGAATTGTTCTGGCTGGCAGCTTGACAATGTCTTTTAATCTTTTATGCATTCGTTGGAGGACACTGTGATTTTAACAAGTTTGTCCAGATCAGTCCAAGTAAGAACATGAATTCTCAGTAAAAGCATCAAGGAATAGAATTACGCTCTTTCCTACACAATGATGTTGATCAATAGTTTAGCGAACCTCTGCTTCTCTGCTACTATTGGTTGTATTATTATATTAGACTGTACGAGTATATTTTTAAACAGAGTGAAACGATCTAAAATGGCCTGCAAAAAATAGCTATGAATTTCTCTTCATTGAGTTTTCCTTTCTCGCTAGCATGCAACTAGACAATCAACTGATCATATAAAATAAAAAATTGCTGAAAGTGATCACTTTTTCTTTAAACCTAACTAGTATTCCTACCCGCGCGATGCGCGGATCATTTTAAAGGAAAAAAAGAGTAAAGCAAAGGGAGATATTGGAAACATATGTATGTTTCTACAGAAGTAGTATTTGGCTTTAAACGGATTAGTCCACCAGAAAATGCAAATATTTTTGTCTCAAGTTATAATCAGAAAATAAAGGACAGTTAAACATATGTATAATGAACAGATTAATATATCACCTTCTGTCATGATGTACATCAGAAGTGTATGATAATATGAGCAAGTCAGTCATGTTGGTTGATGATATAAATGACGACTCACATGGATAACCAAGATCTCCAAAATATCCAATCCTTGTAAGTAGAATCTATAGAATAATTTTAAGTCTCAGATGAAATGCTTACAATAAAAATATTAATTCTCATCAAAATTTTATGCCATTTACCGACATAGTTGTAATGTTATTGTTCCAATCAAAAACATATTCATAATAAGCTACATGTTCCTTTACAACTGAGGCAAAGTTCTCTATTACATGCTTAAGGCAAGTTTTCTTACCTGCATAAATAAATCTATATTGCATACTATTAGATGAAATAATAGGCAGAGCATTTTTTACTCTTAGTGAAACAAAACAACGTGAAACGTAGTAGATTTTGCTTACAAATTGCTGCCTTTATTGCGCCAGGTAAACCTACTCCAACCACAAATACAAAGTTGCATGAAGGATAACAATCGCAGTCAACATTTTTCCAGTGCTTCAGCGGGCTTTGACCTTTTTTTGTTATAGGTATTTAACCAATTCGTAAGATAAACTATGAGTCATTGACGTTGCCAAGATAGATATTTTCTTTGTTTTTCAAGATATTGCATAAAAAGAGAAAGATAGCCAGTCCTCTTGGGCGGCCGAGAGTGGTAGGTAAAACGGACCAAGGAGGATCTTATCCTAAAGGAGGAGGAGGGGGATGAGTAGGGGCTAGATTCACCATTGCAACCATTCCAACAACTACCAATGTTGAAAATCTACCAGCATGAACAACTATCAACACCAGAAAGATCTCAAGTCAATTTATATAACAAAGGACCTTAGCATCGCTCCTATTGAAATTATTTTGAGAAGTGGAAAAAAAGAACCTGCAGAGCCTCTCTCGAGCATACCTCCTTGCTACACCTGATACTCGAACAGTAGCACGTATTGACACCCATATGGCAACCTACCCAGCAACATCAAAACATTGATCCCCAAAAAGAAAAGTATAGCCAATGATGTAAGGTCTACTGTCTATATTTTTATTTGTTGCAGGAATATCAAGAAGAAGAAAAAATTCTAAGTTTTGTTCATACAACATCTAATACATGAGAATTATAGCCACGAAAAACTCAACTTCCTGTCAGTATTTTCAGACAACACATTTTGGTTTGAATTTTACTTCCTACAAATAACAAAACATGAAAAAGCACAAATTATTTGCTTTAGTTAAAAACCTTGCAGCAAGAGAAGAAGAAAAATTCACCTCAAAAAGTTCAATTTCTTTGTGAGGTGAAAAGTTAGCCAACTCATTTAGCTTTGCGAATATCTCTAATGGGTTGCCACTTACTTTTAGAAAAAGTCGTGCAGTACCAGAAAATAAAAAGGAAATTGAAGAGAGAAGCAAAAACTTCCTACAAATCCATACGGACTAAAAGTTTGCTTCTACATTAGTTGATCAAATAAATCAACCAATTCACTTTAATTATCATCATTATAGTTTTCAAGTACCTTATTTATTAGAGGTTAAAATGTATAAGAACTAATTCATGAGATAGTCCGCTCAAGTGAAGGAACATTACCTTATCTGCCAAAAAATAAAACTTATAATGGTTCATTGAAAGTACCAAAAAAGGTTCTTAGAAGTGAAATACACGTAAAGAAAAAATTACTTTGCATAATCTACTGACTAATTCCGTTACGGATCCTATTTGTTACAAAAAAAAAAAAACTTAAAAATGGTAGAGTGTTTTCCATGTTATTTTTTTCTCCCTGTATTAAGCAATAGAATAATGCAATAATATGTTTAATAGTCTCTCCACTCCGGTATTTTGTGCAAATATTGTTAATTCTCATAAACACACTTTTTCTTAATTCATCATTATCTTTACCATATGTAAAGGTGTAGAGATGAACTCAAAACATATAATTCAATAGATAACAAAGTGCATAATTATTCCAAATGAAGCAGACTTCTATTTATAAACTATAAAAAGTATGATATTGCTTTGAAAAAAATATAAAAAAGGAACACAAAGAAACTAAAATTTCACAACCTATAAATCTTTCCTCACTTCACCAATACTTAACCTAAAAGGTTTGTATGAATTTATATATACTTGGAGGCATGCAAAATAATAAAAAAAAAACAAAAACAAAAACAAAAAGAATATCATATCAGCAAGGTTTGCGAAGAGGTTAAAAATTCTTAAACCACACAAAAAAAAAGAAGATAAATTCTTAGAATGAACATTACTATACACTCTCATATTAAGATGGAACAAAATTAGCTCGATCCAAATGAGGAACCTTGATTTTCATCTTTGTTATTCTCCATCTGTCTCTCTCTCTTAGTAATATGTTGTGTTACACAAGCACATAAAATGATCCCTGAAGATGATAACATGACAAACTTTTCCTTATTAATTATTTTTTAATAGTTATTACTATATGGTTGTCTTAAAAGAGCTTAAAAGATGAACTTTCATGCTCTTGAGGAGTTTGCACATTGAGGCTCTCTTAGTCTGTATATAAAATTACCTTTAAGAGATCCATGAGTGTAAGACCGAACCGAAATTGAGAACATTTAGCGAAATTGAAACTTTACTTCTTTTGGTTAGGGGGTGCATAAAAGGGAACAATTTCAGCTTTTCTGTCAACACTATAAGTATTAGGAGAAGAACGGCATCAACTAAAGTTCAAAACAGGGATGAATAAGAAAGACAATTCAATTTTTTTTAATGGGACATAATCTGCAAGCCTGGAAAGGAAAAAACAATTATAATAATTGTGGCCATAATCATTCAATGCCAAAAACTAAATGGAAAGGAAAGACCGAACCGAATTATGAAAATTATTAACAAACGAAAAATATTCCAGGAAAATGAAAAACCTCTTTTAATAATGTTGAATCTATCCAAACAGTGATTCAGACAAATTTCATTATAAATTACCGGTACATTATGATTTATGGATTATTATTTATGCAGAGTGATTCATACCTAGTGGATTAGTTTTCTTGTGATAGTGTAATATCAAACATTAGCAATCCTCCTTCTTTCCCACAGCAAAAGGTTGAATCTTAAAATATAGAACTTCACAAACACAAATTAAGTTAATGGGCGAGACTATTATATAATGTGCAAGCGTGCACCTCAGAACCAGAGAATAGAATATATAATTCAGGATATAAGATAAATATTTATACATGAAATTCTTACTCCGGCGGTATGATTCTCAAAAGTTGTCATCGACATACTAATTTCAATTTTTGCATAAGAATAAGAGATGGTCAGAGGTACTTCTGAATTTTTCTGGACACACAGCAAAAAGTCCATAATTGTGATCAGGTGATTGAAAGAGTAGTTGAGGTAATTTGTCTTTCGAGAGGACACATTTGAAAAAAAAAAATTAAGAATGGAAGAAGAAAATTATAGTTTCTTAGCATCTATGATCGAAATTAGAAGTGCAAAAAAAAAAAAAATAACTGATGCTAAAAATAACTTCGCAGTGGTTATGCTTTTTTATCCGATGTCCTCGTAGGGATGCTTCTTCAATAATTTTGCGACAGTTTCTTTTAGTGGCAACATTTTATTTTTTTAACTAAATAGGTAAACGAAAAAAAAGGATAAAAAGGTGAAGTGCGTTGTCGGTTTGATGAGATGTGCCATGTAACCGGGACTATGTCCCTGAATTATCTATCTATAATATAGATCGTGGGCACGAATTTAAAAATTACTATGTATCATCATTAGAGTGAACACAATTGTTCACAAATTTTATTACAATTAGTCGTTGTTGATAAGAACTTTTAAAAATGTGAAAAGATAGATTTCAGCATTTTAAAATTCAAATTCAAAAACATTTTAAAAAGATAGTTATTTCAATTTTTTTGAAATTCAAATTCAAAAAACAAACTAATTTTACCTAATTTTAACTAATTTGTTCTAAAATTTCCACATGAAATTTTATTATCACAACACTTGGCAAATTCTCATGGCTGACTTCTTTCTTTTTAATAATAGATAGAAGATAGATAGATAGATAGATTTGCTGGATGTAGCCATCAGAATTCAGAAAATGAGCGTTTGATCTTGCAGCTTGGAGAAGATTGAAACTACACCAATGAGTTTTTATATGAACGTAGATATAGTAACAAAACTAACTTAAATTTGCAAGAAGAAAGAATATAAAGGAAATACTAACAAGCATATATTAACTTTTTCTATGCAATCCATTATACTTATACATTCATACTTTTCGAAGAAGATTACCCACAAAAGCATTATCTGATTTTTATTTTGATTCCATGTTAAAGTTTGATTTGCATAGTATAGTTGGTATTAGTTACGAACAAGTAAGAACAAATGAAGAAAGGCGACAACCAGTGTAAAATTTGTTGGCGAAATTCGTCAACGCTCGAGGCAACTAAGGATACCGTCCTTAAGAATATTTCACTAGTAAAGGTATATTTCAGGACTCAACAAGCTCAATGGTGATCTTAAACGGCTATAATGTTAAACCTTATTTATGGGAAAATATTTTCCAAATCATTTTAGCCAACAAATTAGAAAATATTTTCCTTCGTACAAAATACACCCTAAGTTCTTTCACATGAATGGTTCATTTAGTAACACACTTCATAACGCCACGCATCTTTTTACTCTCCTTTTCCCCCTGCTTTTCGTGGGCTTTTTATCTCTAACTACATAGATGGGCCAAATTGACTAGGCTCCACGTAACGTTCGTTGGATCATTGTGTATTAATCCATAATTGATCAAATGACGTCGATTTGTTCAGAGATTTTTATCTATTGCGTCACTCTTAACCAAATTGACCTAGAAGGGTGCACTTTACATGTGGTGAGATCTGCGTGAGACGAGCTTTCAGAAGTTCAAGACTGTCTTGACCACAACTCTGGTATTAGTTTTGCCATCAGCTTCAGGTTCATATACAATGTATTGTGATGCTTCAAGAGTTGGTATTGGGTGTGTGCTGATGCAGGAAGGTATAGTGATTGCTTATGCTTCTCGTCAGTTGAAGCTCCACGAGAAGGACTACCCTGTTCATGATCTAGAGTTAGCTGCCATTGTTTACGCGTTGAAGATTTGGAGGCATTATCTTTATGGTGTGTCTTATGAGGTGCTTACTGATCAAAGTAGCTTTCACCACTTATTCAAGCAGAAAAATCTTAATTTGAGGCAGTGGAGATGGTTGGAGCTACTAAAGGACTATGATATTACTATCTCGTACCAGCCGGGGAAGGCCAATGTAGTGGCCGATACCTTGAGTAGGAAGGCGATGAGTATGGGAAGTTTGGCGTATATTCCTGTTAGGGAGAGACCTCTTGCAATTGATAATCAGGCCTCGGCCAATCGGTTTATGAGGTTGGATATTTCGGAGCCCGGTTTAGTCATTTTACCCATAAACGAAATTCTAATAAACTTTTGTCTCGCGAATTGGTGTCTGAAAGCTTCAAATCTAGTCGCAAACAATTCATTATACTCAACACGAATAGCAGGAATTAGTTCCACATTAAATTATTAATCTTCCATATAAAAATTCGAAATTCATCTCAAAATTCAATAGTGGGACCTGCGTCTCAAATCTCAAATAAATTTATGAAAGTCGAACACTCATTTCGGACGAGTCCAACCATACAAAAATTATCAAATTCTAACATCGGATTGCCTTTCAAATCTTCATTTTATATTTTTAAAATATTTTATAATAATCTAGTTTTTCTTCTATTAATTCACGGATTCATGATGTAACTAAGTATGGAATCATGAAACATAATCAGTATAGAATAATGACACTTACCCTAATGTTTTTCCTTGAAAATCTCTCAAGAATCACCCTTCACGAGCTCCAAATCGTTAAAAATGGAAAGTGGGACTTCGTCCCATTTTCAGAACTTAAATATGTTGCCCAATCATTTACCTTATGTGATCGCAGCCAAACTCCTGCGATTGCGGAGCACAAAATTTTTCCAGTATCTTTTTACTTTTCGCGGGCCTTTTTCCCGCGATCGTGAAGAATAAATTTTTCCAACAGCTTCCCCAAACTCATCCGGACAACATCTAATATAATGGTCATAATTTTTTGTACAATACTCTAAAAATAAATAATTTAACTTTTTGAAAATTAGACATCAAGATCTACAACTTTCTTGTTTTTGTCATCTCCCAATTCTTTATAGATTGTGTGATATAAGCTTCCAAAATCAGGTCAGTGCAGCAGAAAGTTTCCTCTACATATCGTAAATGGTCTCCCGCGATCGCGAATCATTGGCCAATTTATCCCATTTACTCATCGCGATCGTGGCCATTTCCTCGTGATCGCGTAACATACTGCTGCAACTAAAAATGGCCTAGAAATGGTCCGAAACAACCCCAAAACTTACCCGAGCCCCTCGGGATCCCGTCTGAACATACCAACAAGTCTCAAAACATATCACGTACTTAGTCGAGGCCTCAAATCACATCAAACAATGCTAAAAACATGAATCACACCCCAATTCAAGCCTAATAAAACTAAGAAATTCTAACTTATACATTCGATGTGGAAACCTATCAATTCAATTCCAATTGACCTCAAGTTTTGCACACAAGTCAAAATTGACATTACGAACCTATTTCCACTTTCGAAATCTGAGTTCGACCCGATACCAAAAAGTCCACTCCCGATTAAACTTACAAAAACCTTCAACTCCAAGCTTTCACCAAACGATCCCCAAATGACCTATAGACCTCCAAATCCACATACGGATGCGCTTCTAATACCTGAAGCACCACACGGGAGATATTCCCATGCTCAAAATCCCAAACAGACATAGGTAACATTAAAATACACTTCAACCAAAATTCATGAAATTCATCCAAGTACCAACTTTCAATAATAAGCATCGTAACTTTCCCGGATTATCCAAAATCCGATCCAAGACATATTATCAAGTGCACAATCATCGTACGAACCTATTGGAACCTTCAAATCCTGATTCCAAGGTCGTTTACTCAATGCTTCCGAAATTAGAGATTATTTCCAAATTAACTCTGAACTTCCTAAAATCCAATTTCGACCATACGTACAAGCCATAATACATTAATTGAAGCTACTCAAGGCTTCAAACTGTCAAACGACATGCTATAGCACAAAACGATCGGTCAAATCATTACATTTTTTATGTCAACAACTTTTTCAGGTCGACATGACAATACACATAGCGCATAAAAGTAAGGCGCTACGTTTAATATACAATTTCATGTAGCTTAGTTCTTCTTAAGTTGATCCAAGATATCGGTATTGATATTCCATTTGAAGAACCATTACAGCATCCATTTCAAAAATATCACTAACATTTAATAAGTGGTTTAACAAGAGCCAAAAAGGTGAAGATAGTTCAATAGATCCACATGGAATACGTCTTAACACAATCGATCCCTACTTTGAAAAAAATATGCTAGGTTGCTATACTAATTTGGTTGAATACAGGTGGTAACCGTGGTATGGTATTATGCATCCCTTGGAAAATAAGCCTATCAATATACACACTGATCTCAAAGCTGCAGAGCACATTATTGAGGGTGAAGCGCATGCTACAAAGATTGAAGGTTTGCAAATTTGGGGTGAAAAACTCCAATGGGTTACCCTTTACTCAAAATGATGTGATTATGAAGTACTATGTCTCTGGTATGGGCTTGTTGTACCATAAACACTATCTGCAACCTTCCAAACAAACACACAGAAAGATGAACGAAAAGTGATTCGGCATTTGATGAAGCATATTCCAGAGATGGAAAAGACACTAGTTGTTCATTATGCAATGGATGATCTTAACAACCTGGAAGGAGCAGAGGATCAGTTTTGGGATTTGTTAGAAAATGAAAAATTGCATAGAGACAATGATTATCCTGTTCTCCGAACGGTTTTCGAGTGGGAGGGATTGCCTAAGTATCTACCACAGACGTTGGACATAGGAGTCCCATATTATTGTAGAAATCAAGCAAGTGGTCTTACTGATGATAGCGATAAAATATGAGAAATGTGTGTAATTGGTTACTAGATTACGATGCCCTCGGTCTCGGTCCCGAAGGGTGCGTACAACATGTTGACGAAGAAGATGAAGACAATCACAATGAAATAGTGTCAAACAACGACGATAATGTCAAATGATTTATTTCTTGGGGTGTATGTTAAATTGTGGTATTGAATCTTTAATTCTAAAAATAATTAGATTTAATCCCATTGAAAACATAATTTTATTTCATACCTTTTGCAAACTAAACATTTACATACATTTGGTACAACAAAATTACTGTAATAAAATATTACTTGTATCCTTGACTATTGCATACATTTGATGAACTATCACCTAGAGCTGAATTACAATCGCTTCCCAAATCAGCTGAAGGACATTTACGATGGTCGTGTCCTGTTTGGGAATATATGCCACATTTGGTTTCGTATATGCATTCTATTTGTACTTGCCATTGACGCACATAATTCTTGTTACACACCATTTTAAATGGTTCTGGCGGCTAATAATGCTCGGTACCCACTGGCTGCAACTGTCCACTATAGGTGTTTAACTATGCAGCAGCACTATATTCTTTATCAATGGACCTCAAAGTCATACTCTCCGTCATCTACTTGAATTACATCTACACCATGGCAGTGACAAGTAAACCACATGTAAACTTCAATAACTCGTTGAAAGACTCTGACACATTTGTGGTAAGAATTTTCCATATTCTACCATCATCGGCTTGCAAAGTTCAATTGTCAAGCTCATGTTGCATTAACCAACGATTAGATTCTGGGTCTTCCTGCCTGACAATTTCATTCGACTCATGAACTTACACTCTTAGTGATTTGTTCCAGCCATCCACCTTAAATCATGCAAGTCCTTGTTTGGATAAGCCGTCTAAATGTTGGCCTTGAAGTGCCTAACATAGTAAATGTGGTAGGCATATGGTTCCTGCCATGCACGCAAAATTCTGTATAGAACTTAAAATATCGCCATATCCATAAGATATTAGACAAATACCCGAAGACAACGTGCTTCTTCAAGTGGTTCAAAAATAATATCCACGTCTCTTGGCTTTTATTGGCACAAATAGCAAATGATAGGGGAAATATTCTTCCATTAGCATCTATTGCAATGACGATCAACAACTTAATATCATACTTTCAATATACATGAGTGACGTCTATGGATATTACCGCCAACAATACACAAAACCATCAATGGCTAGTTTAAAAGCCCTTAACATATATCTAAATATGTGTTCTAGTATTCACGGATTCCACTCAAGATTTTATTCAACAACAGTCCCAGGGTTAAAATATTGCAAGAGGCAAAGGACTTATCCTAGTTACCATAAATAATTTCAAATGCGCGTTTACACCCGAGAAATGCCTTTATTTTGGTAATGGTACACCCATATACTTGCTGGACAAATGTTATACACTCTTTGATCTTGTACCTTATGGACACTTCAATGTGTGGAATCAAGACAAGAGAAATCAAGTCAACATTCAAGTTAAAATGGTCCCCACTGAATGTGTCCATTTTACAATTGTGTGTGCCAATGTATTTCCCCACAATCCACAATCCATTTTCAACTTTCTCGTACGCAGCATCCAATTACAACCTCGAAATCATCTAAGATAAATAACCTTGTATACTTCCGGAGATGACTCATGAACCACGATGTCATCATACTCGTTTATGTTGTATATTCGCACCTCCTGGTTAGGCATGCTTTATCAGAAAAAAGCACGCCTTTTGACAACACCATTGCTTTAGATTCATCTCACATTGCTATTCGAATTTCATGAAAATTCCTTGCGATGGCATTCACATCTGGCATACTTGGCAGCTAATCAAAGTAGGGAATCTCCCTTGAATGAGACAGAACATGAGACTCGTACACTCTTGGTCTAACCGAAGGTGGAGCATGCTCCCTCGTTAAATCGGGTTAACCAATCTCTTCATGAGGGAAGGGTGTGTCATCTCCAAACTTATCATCGTAGTTGTCATAATCACTATCATCTTCCCGACTTTCCATATCTTCCAGATCCCCGATTAAATACGTCGTCTTCGGGCAATTGAGGAAGGACATGACCTTCAAGTTACTCGTTTTTACTGCACAACCAATAAAATAATGAGTTTCTCAAATTCATCCAAACTTTACATATAAAATTTATTACTTCACTTGCATATCATAATGTGTTAATATCCCATGATGCACATTAAGTTGTTGATGATGACTCGTGGATGGACCATTATGGTCCAATACACCAAAACTTGGCATATTCCAACTGTCCATTGGATCATAACTTGTAAAATTCATATCTGGTTGATACCCCTTGTGGAGTATATGGCTGTTAATGCAAATTCAATACATAAAAATAAATATCGTAACATAAAAGAAAATTGAAGTTTACCATTCGACTTATGGATTATGTAAACTTGGGGAGAAATTATATCATCGGTCCTCATTCGCCCATGAAGATAAGTTTAAATCTAACCAAACTCTTTCATCCGGAACATGTTTGGCTAAATGTGCTCCAAAATAACCACCGGATAATTGAGGGATATCCCTTTCCTTGCCAGACCTCATTATTGCGAGCTTCTTCAACCTTGACGTATATTTCCAATATTTTATCACATGAAGTTCCCGGTGTTTATTCGGAGTCCTCCCTTACTCGAGAAGTACTCCCAGAAAATTCAAAAATAAAAATAGTTTCATGTTGGGCATGATTCGTGTGATTTTGTGTTATTTTTATCTTTTGTGTGCACGTTTATTTATTTAAATTAAAAATACAAAAAATATACGCTAGGCTTTGCATTTTCAGTGTTTGATATCGAAGTCATGTGATTCACATTTTTTTGAGTGATATGTAATTGTGTGCGTTAATTGTAGTAAAAAATAGCGGTGTTATAGGTTAGTATATGCATATGTGTGTATATATATATATATATGTATATACATACATATATATATATATATATATATACATACACATATAATATCCGATCTGGGCCAATTTCAATCTAAAAGCCAGGCCCAATCGGATTTCTTCCAAGCCAGGCCCAAATGAATTGCTTCTGATCTGGCCCAAGTATCCGTCCAGCTTCAGCCTGTAACGTTTGATCTGGACCGTTGGATTTTATTATCCAACGGCCCAGATTAATCCGTTAATTCCAAAATTCAGCCAGCTTAGGACTTAACCAAACGGCACCGTTTGGTTTAAGTGAGAGGATCCTGATCGTTGATCAAGTTTGATCCAACGATCAGGATTTAACTACTCAAAATGTATATAAACCCATTTCCATACCCCGCCCCCCCAAGCCAGACCCCCCCTTCTCCCTTCGTCTCCCAAAGGTCCTTAGAGACCAGGCGTAACGCCGCCGTCCGCCACCTTGCGCCGCCTGCCGGAAATCGCCTCACGGCGGTTCCGGTAGGCCAATCGCCACCAAACCAATGCCAAACCCTTCCCCTCACCTCCCCCATCACGATCCCAGCCTCCATTAGGCTCGAATATCGCTCGAGCGTCTCGAATATTTGTTCGAAGGTCGCCGGAATTTGACATTCATGCCAAACCTCACCAAAATCACACCATAGCCTCCCCTCGCCTCCCTCATACCCCCACCGGCCTTGGTTTAGCTCGAATCTTACCAGGGTTGTAAAAGCCCCAAATCTCGGCCATGAACCCTAGATGCCGATTTCTTCCTAATTGAGGTCTAATAGACCTTAATTGGGATGTTTTCATTATTGAAAACATCTCAATTAAGGTCCATTGGCCTCAAAAACGAAGAACCCAAGTCCAAGTTGAATCCCAAGTTCGAATTGAACCCAAGACAGGTCCGGGTCCGTTCAAATGCAGAGTTGGTCTTCTCTTATGGTATTTCTTCCTTTATTTCTTCATATTCCATTTGTTAATCAATTGAATTTTGTCCTCGTGCTTTAGTTTTTCAGTTTTTGTTCTTCATCCCCAAAGACTTTTATTTGGTCAAGTTGTATTCTGTTAATTGTTCGAATGTGTTCGTCATAGGATAGTTATTCGTTTCGCTTGGCGTCGTCGAATATTTGGTTTTCATTTTTTGCCGAGACTTTCAGAATCACTGTTTGGATAATTGATTTGTTACCATTGTTATAGGTTGTAGTTGATTAAATGTCGTCGATTAGCTGCATAGGTCGATTTGTTTGATATCCCAGACAGTGAATAACACTTGTGAATTGAATTGGAGTGTTTGATTGAAACTGAACTTAGGATGGGAATTAGCTGACTAGAAATTAGGTGTTAGCATCTTTGAAATATCCCTGGTGCCCTGCACATGAAGCTGGACAGTGGAGTCTGCTGTCACTGCAGGGCACTTAGCCTTGTCTGGGCAGAAACCATAGTTAATTAATAAAGTCCATACATGGACAAGGGGTAGTGGAAGTTCAGGGACAGTGGGTCTGGCAGAGTTGAGAGCATGGGCAGGGTGATAGTTAATTAGGGGCAGATGGTCTGGAGGGGCTGTTAGCTATAAATAGGGCATATTCATACATGTATAAGGGGATATAGAGACAGACTTGAGAGCATGCTGGAGAAGCAAAAAACAGCAGCATATTCATACATTTGATAGATAGACATTGACAGATATTAGAGAGCACCTGAGAGAGCACACTGAGAGAGCAAAAGTTTCATACACAGATAGAGATTGAAATACCTGAAGAAGCAAAAACAGTAAAACCTGAGAGTAACTAGAACACCTGAAGAAAAATAGATACAAGAATACATATAGAAAGATACAGAGAAAAGGCTACTGTTTCATTGGTGTAGAGTCACTGTTTCATTGGCTTCTGGGCTGTTTTCGTGTGTTTTGATCCAGTTTGGTCACTGGTTTGTTGTTGTTCTTGTGTTGTTGGTAGTGCTGGGCCTTTATTCTTGGCTGTGTTGGGTGTATGTTGCTGCTGGTCGATTGAGTATTGCTGCTGTGTCCTAGTGTTAGCTGTTGGTGTAGTTGAGTGCTGCCGCTAGTTGTTGTTGCTGTGCACATTGTTTGGTCCAGTGCTGGTTCTTCTTTTGTCCAGTGTTGCTACTGTCGACCATTGCCACTCTTTTGTTGTTCTTTTGGTCATTCGTATTGCTGGTTGGTCCATTTGGTTGCTGCCTGGGTTGATTATCGTTGCTGGTTTTGAGTGTGTGCTACTGTTTTGAGTGTGTGCTGCTGTGTTGGTATTCATTTGATACTGTTGGGTTGAGTTGATGCTGTTGGTTCATTAGTTTGTTGGCTGTTGATCTATTTGGTTGCTGGTCTATTGATTATTGATTTACTGTTGCTGTTCCCGCTACTGTTACTGCATTGCCGTTGCTCACTCTTCCTTGTTCTTCCGCATTCCAGGTACACACCTCTGTTAATGTAGTTCCTTGGTTCGAAAGAATGAAGTTTGAAGCTTATGCATGAAGTCTATTGAAACATGTAGTTGCTTAAAGTTCCTATATTTAAGTACATCCTGTTATTCTCCAATTAAGCTTGTACTGTTAGTTTTGGTTATGGAAAGTGTAGCTAGGCCAAAAATACACTGTCGTTAGATAAGCACGTAAACCCGAATTAGTCTGTTGTATCTATATTCAATCTTCTCTGCTCGTGTGTGTAATCTCCGAATCTGATAACGTTAGACCTTACGCTAAAAGCAAGATTAGCTAGGGAGTTATTACTCAATGGAATGACGTAATTAGATTAAAAGAGTCGGGGGTGCATTTCATGTGACCCGACCCCAATTTCGGGCAAAAGTAAATAGAGCATGTCATGAACCACAGGCGCATTTCATGCGATGTGGGTTCGTAGCAAGTTTTAAGTAATTTAGAATCAACTCTTAAGTAAGATACAAGTAAGATACAGTGAGATGTAGTTCGCTTTAGATTTGAATCAAAGGTACGCCTCGCCCAATAGTTATACTAATCACATAGCCGTCATAAATGTACATATAAATACTTAGGTTTCGAGATGCGTCGTTTCTTAACGAATATCACGCCTTTCTCAACAGTGTAAATAAGTAGTCGACCCGGTCACATATTTTAGTCTTATCTTTTTAAATACGGGTGTGCATTTCATGCGACCCAAACCCAAACCCCGAAATGTTGAATAAGAATAGGTTGAGAATCCGGGTGCATTTCATGTGACGCGATTCGAAAGCATATTTTTAAGCAACTTTCTCTTTCGTAAATCACAACCAATAATAAAAGCGGTAAAAGGGGTATTAACTTGCACTAAGTACATAATTGTAAAAAGCAGATAGATAAGCCAAACACGACAGTTGAGCGACCGTGCTAGAACCACGGAATTCGGGAATGCCTAATACCTTCTCCCGGGTTAATAGAATTCATTATCCAGATTTCCGGTTCGCGGACCGTTAAATAGAGTCATTCTTTTCCTCGATTCGGGATTTAACCGGTGACTTGGGACACCATAAATCTCCCAAGTGGCGACTCTGAAATAATTAAAATAAATCCCATCTCGATTGTCCTTTAATTGGAAAAACTCTTCGTGCCCTCGCGTGCGCGTAAAAAGGAGGTGTGACAGCTCTGGCGACTCTGCTGGGGATATTTTTTTAGAATTCGAGCTCGGAATAACTGTTGTATTTGGCATATTTTATTATCTGATTTTTTTTACATGTTGGCATCAATGTGCAAAATGTTGTTTTTACCGCTTTGATATTGTGTGAACTGTACATATAAATTGTGCCGGAACCAATCTCCTCTCTGAGTCTTCTAAATCATGAAGAAGGGTGCACTTCGTGTGACTTCTTTTCCGTATAGTGTCTAATTCCCATTTTAGAACGAGGTTTGGATAAGTTGCAAAACCGGTGAAGCTTCTGTATTCCCGGATTGCTGCCTCCTCCTCGGCTCGAGCTCTCCTCGATTCGAGTTGTCCGCTCGGGTACACGGTCTAGCATTCTATGAAACTATAAGATGTTGAACATAAGTCTAGGATGATTATTTGCATCATATCTGACTTAGGGGACTAAACACAGGGGTTGGGTCCGTCTCAGATAGGTGACCCGGTATTTGAAAAGACCGAGCATATTATGTGTTGCATTTTATTGTCCTTGATCGTTATGTGGTGTGGCAAAATTCCTGAGGATAAAAAGTAAAAGAGAGAGAAATAAGAGCTAGTGAAAGAAAAATGTGTTTTGTTCTTAAGATAGAAATAGCTTATTTGTTTTCCTTTAGTAAAGTGAATAAATAATGCCGTTTGTTTCGTCAAAACCGAACTACGGGGGTTTGATTCTCATTGGATGTGAGATACGTAGGCAACCTCCATCAGGTCCAACTTCACCTTTTGAAAAAAATGGCCGAAAAAGTCGGTGACGCTGTTTTCAAAAATAGCCGAATGTTCCCGAAAGGGACGCCGGAAGGCTAATTTCGTATAAACGGCCACCTTTGGGTCAATTTTGATTTCGATCAATTTACCCCACAGCCTTAAAAGCCTTCGTCCCCGAGACGTTGAAAGGCCGTGATTGAAAACTAATTTTTTATTTTTTATTTTTTAGCAAAACAAAGTTGTTTTCTTATTTAAATCACCTTAATAAATGTGCAGGATGAGCACGAATCGAATAAATCATTTTCAATCTTTAGCGAGGTCCCTCAACAGCTCCGTATATGGTGGAACGATTTGGAAGACAGGAGCAAAAAGGTCGTAGGGAGAATTTTGGGAGGTTTGGTTGATCTGTTGAATATCGAGCCAAGGGAAGACATCATCAAGGCACCGGTATCTTTCTGGGATCCGACCCGCAATGTGTTCCGTTTTGTTGACTTTGAATCGACGCCCACATTAGAGGAAATTGCGGGCTATGCAGACTTAATGGGAAATTAAGAGGGCAATACCTACTCTCACCAAGACCAGTATCTCCACATGGGTTTCCGGATTTGCTGAGCATTAGTCCGAAGGTGAAAAATGATGATCCGCTGAAAGGTGTTGCGACCTCCAATTCTTATATCAACGGTACAGCACTCTCGGGTTTTGAAGAGTCAAACCTCGGACTCAACTCACGCAGGAATAGAACCAAGTGGGAGGCCGACGAATTCTAGCATTCCTAACGACATTCTTGGGGATTGTGATTTGTCCGCGCGAAGATAAGAAAATAGAGATAAGTCCGGTAGGAATAGCCGATGTTGCAATCAAAAAGGCTACCAGCACGGTGGTCCCTTTGGTTTTGTCCGAGATCTATCGAGCTTTGACTGTATGCCGAGAAGGGGCAATTTCTTCCAAGGTTGCAATCTGTTACTTCAACTATGGATGCAAGAACACCTCCATCACCGAACACAATACATGAACCATGGGTTGACCGGGAAAACTGTATCAGGGGTTTCGAAGAACGGATGATGGGTGCTGTATTCCCTGAAGGCGTCGAGGCATGGCTTGCACGACTGAGCTCAATAGAAGCCGATCAGATTGAATGGGCATTCGGGTGGTTACCCGATACTGAAGTAATATATATGGCAGCCGAGGAGTGTTATATCCTTCTGACGGGAATCAGCAGTGTCCAACCATATGTCCCTCACCGTGTGTTACGTCAACTAGGAAGGTTTCAGGTTATCCCTACCGATCAAGACCTAAGGAAGTACGCCATTGAGTTGAGCCCGGGAGTTGTCTTCCCCGAAGAGAAGGTTAGAAGGCTATGGCACGAATGTCGGTTCCTTGAGCCTAAAACCATGGTCCGGGAACTATCTAAGGGAGAGGTGGATCCAAAGTACAACGTGTGGTTCGGGAAAAGATTTCAGATTCGTCGGAAATGTTCTAAAAGAGCCCATGTCCAACAATTCACAGAAGATTCACGGGAACAATGGGATTGGTTAGCAAAAGAGGAGGGGTACAGAACGAAGATCGGCAGGATAGAACAGCAGGTCCGGGACCTTCAGTTCGAGAAGAGCGTGCAAGCCGCCACCGACGAAGGAGATAAAAAGAAGTTGGTACAAGAGAATGACTTCTTAAGAGCTCAAATCCAGCAAATGAAAAGAGATGCCGACAAACAGTCGAGGAGTCGGGCCGACGAAAAATTGATAAGGGGTTTGAGAAGCCAAGTCACCGACATCCAAAGAGAATTGGACGAGTCAAAAGCCCAAATAACGAGGATCCGTGCTAGCTGGAAAAAGGAGGCACATCAACATGCACTTCACCTAAAGCGGGTAGAGGAAGATTACACTGATATCATCACTAGCCTGAGGGAAGCAAATGTTGTCCTTAGGGAGCGGGTTTTCAAGCAAGCCCAAGATGCCAGAGCGGACCTCGACCGCTGCCACAATTTGATGGCCCGACTGCAAGGACAAGTGGATAGGCTCCTAGATCAAGTCACCAACAATGCTCGAAGATTGGGGGCGAAAACCAGCAAATAGAGCGGCTACTCGGAGAAAGGGACATGATCAAGGATAGAATTGGAGAAATCGGGCACTATGTCACCATGAAGTGCCTCGCTTGTGAACGAATGCCCCGCGCCGACCTTTTCGCTTCAATTATGGGTTATGTTCATCGGATCATGGAAGAGTTGAGGGAACTGCACAAGGACCTCACACCGAGGCCTGCGGCAAGGCCGAATGATGCCTCGCAGGCCCCCAGGAGTTTTAGGGCATTAGATTTTTGATTGAAAATGTATTCTGAAATGTTGAGTCAAGCTAGTTGGCATTTTTATCTTTACTTTCCCAAGTCAAGCATTTTTCTTTTGTTTTGTTGATTTTGTAAGACGTGTTTTGTAACTGCACGGTTTTATTTGATATAAAAGTTACTGAATTTTGCCACAATCTTGTTGCCAGAACTACGCTCGGTCTGATTCACGCGGGGTCGTGATACGTAGGCAATCCACATAAGATTCGACCACCACTAAAAAGAAAGAAAAAGAATCCAAAGGCTAAATAACAATAAGGCTTGCAAAGATAGTCGAAAAAGAAAAAAAAAAAAAAAAAAGAAAAAGAAAAAGAAAAAGAAAAAGGGCCGGAATGACGCATGTTAAAGAGTACACGTAGAAATGGTTATTTGGTTAGGTGCATTGCATCCAACGTGCTATAACATATCTGTCAAACTCGGTGAACTAACAAGTTTGTTGCGTATTCCAGAAAGTTTAGCAGTTGGTTTGACAGAATATCCTGGCCAGCCATCACTACCGTACTAGATCCAAAGGACCAGTTACAGTAAGCATGTCGAGTTCTCGCAAGAGTCTCGAGGAAGAAAAGTCCGAGCTACAAATCATGAAGGAAGAAGTAGACCGGTTAAAACAACAGATAACAGAGATGCACCTGGCCTGGGCCAGGGAACAAGCTTCACCAAACCGCCCTACTCTCGCCTCAGCTCCGGAACATCCGCCCATCGATCCTTCAACAAGCGCCCCAAGCTATCCTTACTTTCAGGGGGAAAACCCATATGCCACCCACATTCCACCAGCCAAACCAAATCCTCCTCCAGTCACCCCTGTTTTTGTGGCACCTCCACCTGCTCCTCTGCAAAGGCCGGCCAGCGAGCCATATGTTCAGATCCAATGCCCCGTGCTACCCTTATTGCCTCGATTATGGGATATGTCCACCAAATCATGGCAGAGTTGAGAAGTATGCAAAGGGATCTTACACCAAAATCTGCAGCAAGGCCGAACAATGCCTCACGAACCCAAAAGTTAAAAGCTCCGGAGCATGCTTAGTGGAGTCTGTATTTTCTTTTAGAGTCTGTTATCCGTTTAAAGTTTGTATTTCCCTTTGTGCATCAAAAATCTCTAATTTTCACTTTCCAAATTCGACCTATACGAGGGGCATGGTGACCCAGTGGCCCACCTGCGGGGGTTTTGCAGTAAAATGAGAGGGGCCGGAGGACGGGACGAGCTTCTGATAGCCTACTTCGGCCAGAGTCTGGGAGGATCGGCGTTGGAGTGGTACACTAGACAGGACCCCAGTAGATGGTTTACGTGGGATGATTTGGCTCAAGCTTTTATCGGCCAGTTCCAGTACAATCTTGAGATAATCCCCGACCGCCTATCATTGCTAAAATTAGAGAAGAAGCCCGCTGAAAGCTTCAGGGAATTTGGTTTCCGTTGGAGGGAACAGGCAGCCAGGGTAGATCCGCCGATGAGAGAGAGCGAGATGGTGGACTACTTCTTGCAGACATTAGAGCCCACCTACTTCGGACATCTGGTAACGTCCGTAGGCAAATCATTCACTGAGGTGATAAAAATGGGGGGTATGATCGAGGAAGGTTTGAAGGCCAACAAGATCATGAGTTACTCGGCACTGAAAGCCACCACTCAGGCTATCCAAAGTGGTACTGGAGGAGTACTGGGGAAAAAGAGGAGAGAGGAAGTTGCGGCCGTCGAGTCCGGGGCATGGTTCAGAAATAGAGGCCCCGCACCCCAATATAGCCCACCCCAGCCTCACCACCAAAATTACCCCCACAACCCATATAGCTACCCGCAACATTACTATCCCGCACCTGATCCTCATTTTACCGTCCACCATGCACAGTCATATTCTGCACCTCCCGCTCATGCACCGTGGCGTGCACCAAACCCCCAGAACAATCATCCACCCCCAAGAGCTTACAGAAACCCCTCGGGCGCGAGTTTCCGTCCGAACCGGGCATTCAGGGGTGACAGGGCGCCGAGGCCAAAGACTTTCACTCCCTTAGGAGAGTCTTATACCAGTCTGTTCCACCGGTTGAAGCAGGTAGGGTTGCTGAATCCGGTTGAAGCTAAGCTGCCAAACCCTCTTCCGAAGAACCTGGACCATTCAGTGAATTGCGCCTACTGCTCGGGATGTCCGGGACATGATACAGAAAAGTGTTGGAGGCTGAAGACGGCCATCCAGGAGCTCATCGACACCCGCAGGATCGAGGTCCAGACTCCAACAGAGCCCAACATCAACCAAAACCCGCTTCCAACTCATCATGAGACTAATATGATCGAGTTGGTACGGGCGGAGGAAGGAAAGGAGAAAGCCTCTCAGACTGTAATGATGATTAAGTCTAGCGGGGCAGGAACGAGAAAAGGGCCAAGCTGTGATGAGTCGCCCAGTTGCAAGAAAGACATACCAGGAGAGTCGGAAGCAGGAAAGGAAAGTGTGAACGAAGTACCGGTGAAGCCGGCCAAGATAGTTGTACCAGGGGCAGCAATCAAGCCCATCTTGACAGTAGCAGGCGTTCGAATGGATCCTTTCATCATCCAACCGGCAACACAGCTGCCAGTAACTGATAGCCGGGCTGTACCATGGAATTATGCTCGGATTACAACGACCTACAGAGGAAAGGAGGTGAAAGAGGAAGTTTGTGAAGCCTAAGGGTTGACCCGCTCGGGGAGATGTTTTGCCCCTGCGGAATTGAGGAAGACCACTCCGGCAGTATTGAAAAAGCTGGTCACTGATGAAGAGGCGGAAGAATTCTTGAAAAAGATGAAGCTGCATGACTACTCTGTCTTAGAGCAGCTAAAGAAGACTCCGGCGCAAATATCATTGCTATCCTTGCTAATACATTCTGAAGAACATCGGCAAGCATTGATGAAAGTCCTGAATGAGGCACATGTACCGGATAAAATCTCAATGAGCCATTTGGAGAAGATCACCAATCGGATCTTCGAAGCAAATCGGATCACCTTCACCGATGACGAGTTGCCTGAGGAAGGCACTGAGCACAACAGGGCTTTATATCTTACGGTGAAGTGTGAAGAGGCGGTGGTTACCAAAGTCTTGGTCGATAATGGGTCCAATGCTAACATTTGTCCTCTCTCTACACTGGGCAAATTGCAAGTAGACATCGGCAGGGTACGCAAGAACAGCGTATGTGTTCGAGGGTTCGACGGAGGAGGCAAAGCGTCGGTCGGTGACATAGTGCTAGTCTTGACAATCGGGCCAGTGGAGTTCACCATGGAATTCCAGGTGCTGGACATGGTGGTGTCATATAACCTCCTAATAGGGCGACCATGGATTCATGCCGCAAGAGCAGTTCCATCCAGCTTACACCAGCTCGTCAAGTTTGAATGGGACCAGCAGGAGATCGTCGTCCATGGAGAGAACGATCCACAATCAGGCACCATCATTCCCTTTGTTGAAACAGAAGAAGATGTTGGGCCGCGGGTGTATCAGGTCTGCGATGTGGTGTCCGCCCACCGAGTTCCGGAAGGGGAATGTATTCCCGGCGACAGAACAATTACTGCGGATGTCATGGTGGCGCATGAAATGTTGCGACATGGTTTCGTACCCGTTAAAGGGCTAGGTGCATCTCTGCAAGGAATTATACAACCGGTATCAGTGGTCGAAAACTTGGGAACCTTCGGCTTGGGATTCCGGCCAACCTCAGAGGACATCCGGCGAGCAAAGAGGAGTAAGCAGAAAACATGGGTGCTCCCAAAGCCTGTTCCACGCCTCTCCCAATCTTTTGTCAGGTCCGGAGCAAGAGGACATCCAGCGCCAAAGATTCCTGGCCCTACGGTCAGGCCAGACGAAGAGTTCTTCAGGAAGTTCGAAAACCTATTCACAGATGTATGTATGCTCGAAGACGGGGAAGGATCCAGTCATGCCGAGATACAATTTGTGGGACCAAAGGCAAAACTGAATAACTGGAAGGCTACTCCTCTCCCTGTCCGGAAGGAGTCTTGGTAGTTTGTCTTGGATTGTTTTTCTTTCGAAATTTTGTATTGGGGGTTTGTCCCCGGAGTAAAATCCCGTTGTTTTGTTCATTTTTGATTTAAGTTTGCGGTTTGTTTTCCCTTTGTACAATTCCCATTAATGAAATGTGGTTCCTTCGCGTCTAATTTTGTTTATCTTTTTCCTTCTTTTTACTTTTCTGAACAGCCTTCTTGCAACTGATCTTAATGATATGGCGCACTTAAAGATTAATCAACCCAGTCTAGAAAGTCAATCGGGTTTGGAAATAATAACACATGAAATAAGAAGTGACGAGAGTGAGTCAGAGTACGGCGATGATGAAGCCGTGGAAGAAATCGGTGAAGAATTAAGTCACTTCGAGGAAAAGCCCAAACCGAATTTAAATGATACCGAGGCCGTTAATCTAGGGAATGCTGATGACGTCAAGGAAACCCGGATAAGTGTCCATATTGAACCCAACCTGAGAGAAGAACTGATCAAAACACTCATGGAGTTTAAAGACATTTTCGCATGGTCGTACGACGACATGCCCGGACTCAGCACTGATCTAGTGGTTCATAGATTACCCACTGATCCGGCATATCCTCCCGTCAAGCAAAAGCTGCGGAAATTCAAGACGGAGACGAGTGTGAAGATTAAGGAGGAGGTAACCAAGCAGTTGCAGGCGAAAGTCATTCGTGTCACTCGATACCCCGAATGGTTGGCTAACGTAGTACCGGTGCCAAAGAAAGACGGAAAGATCAGGGTATGCGTGGACTATCGCAATCTCAACAAGGCAAGTCCTAAGGATAATTTCCCACTTCCCAATATCCATATCCTGATTGATAATTGCGCCGGACGCGAAATTGGATCCTTTGTGGACTGTTATGCGGGATATCATCAGATTTTGATGGATGAAGAGGACGCAGAAAAGACGGCTTTTATCACACCGTTGGGGACTTATTGCTACCGAGTGATGCCGTTTGGTTTGAAGAATGCAGGAGCAACCTATATGAGGGCGATGACTACGGTATTCCATGACATGATACACAAGGAAATTGAGGTGTACGTGGATGATGTGATCATAAAATCTAGGCGTCAAGAAGACCATGTTGCTGACCTCAGGAAGTTCTTTCAAAGACTTCGAAGGTACGACATCAAGCTCAATCCGGCCAAATGCGCATTCGGAGTCCCATCAGGAAAGCTGCTAGGATTCATCGTCAGCCGACGGGGCATTGAGCTGGACCCATCCAAAATCAAGTCCATTCAGGAGTTACCCCCGCCGAAGAATAAAACAGAGGTAATGAGTCCTGTTGGGAAGGTTGAATTACATCAGTAGGTTTATTGCCCAGCTTACGGCAACCTGTGAACCCATATTCCGCCTATCGAAGAAAGACGCCGCAATAGAATGGACGGCAGAATGTCAGGAAGCGTTTGACCGGATCAAAGGGTATCTGTCAAATCCACCCGTACTAGTTCCGCCTGAGCCAGGTAGACCCCCTGATTCTTTATCTGACGGTCTTGGAGAATTCGTTTGGCTGCGTACTGGGGCAGCATGATCTTACCGGCAGGAAGGAACGGGCCATTTACTACCTCAGTAAGAAGTTCACAGTCCACGAGGTCAAGTACACTCATCTAGAAAAGACATGTTGCGCCCTAACTTGGGTAGCCCAAAAGCTGAAACACTACTTGTCTTCTTACACCACGTACCTCATTTCGCGGTTGGATCCGTTGAAGTATATTTTCCAGAAACCCATGCCTACAGGGAGGTTAGCAAAGTGGCAAATATTACTTACGGAATTCGACATCATATACGTGACAAGGACGGCTATGAAAGCTCAAGCCCTGGCCGATCACTTAGCTGAAAATCCCGTTGATGACGAATACGAACCTTTGAGGACGTATTTTCCAGATGAGGAAGTATTGCAGATTGAGGGGTTAGAACCAACCAAGGATCCGGGATGGAAGCTCTTCTTCGATGGAGCGGCAAACGCAAAAGGAGTCGGAGTAGGGTCTGTGCTCATATCTGAAACAGGACATCATTATCCTGTTACTGCTCAACTGCGTTTTCACTGTACCAATAACATGGCTGAGTACGAGGCATGTATCTTGGGGTTGCGATTAGCGGTGGACATGGATGTACAGGACGTCTTGGTCTTGGGGGACTCGGACCTTCTGGTACATCAGATTCAGGGAGAATGGGAAACCAGAGATTTAAAGCTTATCCCATATCGTCAGTGTTTGCATGATTTGACCAAACGCTTTCGATCGGTAGAATTCAGGCACATCCCAAGGATGCATAACGAGGTTGCCGACGCGTTGGCTACTTTAGCGTCAATGCTACATCACCCGGACAAGGTTCGTGTCGATCCGTTACATATCCAGATCCGGAATCAACATGCTTATTGTAATGTGATAGAGGAAGAGGTGGATGGTGAGCCGTGGTTTCATGATGTCAAGGAATACCTCAGGTTAGGAGTATACCCGGAGCAAGCAACCGGAGATCAAAAGCGAGCTATTCGGCGGTTGGCGAACGGATTTTTCCTTAGTGGAGGGGTGCTGTACAAAAGAACCCCAGATTTGGGATTGTTGAGATGTATAGATGCAAGTCAAGCCACAACAGTGATGACGGATATACACTCGGGAGTTTGCGGACCACACATGAGCGGATACGTATTGGCAAAGAAGATTCTTCGAGCGGGATATTATTGGCTCACTATGGAGCGGGATTGTATAAGTTTCGTGCGAAGATGCCATCGGTGTCAGATACACGGAGATTTGATTCATTCTCCGCCGACTGAATTGCATACAATGTCCGCACCATGGCCGTTTGTCGCATGGGGTATGGATGTTATTGGACCTATTGAGCCTGCAGCTTCCAATGGTCACAGGTTCATTCTGGTAACGATTGATTATTTTACCAAGTGGGTGGAGGCCAAAACATTCAAATCAGTGACCAAGAAGGCGGTAGTGGACTTCGTACACTCCCACATCATTTGTAGGTTTGGAATTCCAAAGATGATCATTACAGATAACGGTGCAAATCTTAACAGTGGATTGATGAAAGAGGTATGTCAACAGTTCAAGATTACACACCGAAATTCCACACCGTATCGCCCAAAAGCAAACGGTGCGGTCGAGGCAGCAAACAAGAACATAAAGAAGATATTGAGGAAGATGATAGAAGGGTCTAGGCAGTGGCATGAAAAGCTACCATTCGCGCTGTTAGGTTATCGCACTACCGTCCGGACTTCGGTAGGTGCAACTCCTTACTTGTTGGTATACGGGACCGAAGCAGTAATACCGGCAGAAGTTGAAATCCCATCCCTCCGAATTGTCGCTGAAGCTGAGATTGACGACGACGAGTGGGTCAAAACCCGATTAGAGCAATTGAGCTTGATCGATGAAAAGAGATTGACAGCAGTATGTCACGGCCAATTGTATCAAAAGAGAATGGCGAGAGCATATAACAAGAAGGTACGTCCCAGGAGATTTGAAGTGGGACAGCATGTGTTGAAGAGAGTTCTACCACACCAGGCCGAGGCGAAAGGCAAGTTTGCTCCAAATTGGCAAGGACCTTTTGTGGTAACTAGAGTATTATCCAACGGCGCTCTATGTCTGACTGATGTCGAGGGAAGATGCACCGATATGGCTATCAATTCCGATGCAGTTAAGAGATATTATGTGTAATTCTTTAATGCATTTGTCAACGTTTGGTTTCGTTTGTGTGTATTTGGCATTTTTCGGAGAATGAAATGACAGAGGCAATTTTTCTACTACCCAAACACTCTAACCTTTGTTTCCCCATTTGAGCCTTAATTATTCTTTCATATACCCTCTTTCGGAATCATCAAGGAAGGTGTGTAACAGAATAGAAAAGAAACAAAAAAGTAATACAAGAAAAAGTGAACTACGTTCGACCTGATTCCTCAAGAAGGATACGTAGGCGCCACACGGCTCGGTCATAATAAAATAAAAATCAAAAATCCCCCAAGCAATAAAACTGGGGCAGAAGTCATTGTTTCGTTTGAAAGATAGTATGGATTCCGAAAGTTGTAATAAGCTAACCGTTGAGGCTAAACCCCTTTCTTCAGCCTCACGCGCAGAAACCATATCAAGAACCAGAAAGACCTCTCGATCAGTATTTGAGAAGTGCCAAGTCATGTGAATGAAAGCCAAGAGTGACGTCCCGACCCTCGATTGAATCCAGGATGCACAAGCCGAAAGGGGATAACGCTCTAGAGGGAATCTCAGGGGTGATACCCCGCCGCAAGGAAAGAAAGCATAAATGAGAGAGTCTTAACGGTGAAAACCCTCGCGGGCACCTTAAGGCGAAGGAAGTTGAGAGAAGTAAATGAGAGAGTCTTAACGGTGAAAACCCTCGCGGGCACCTTAAGGCGAAGGAAGTTGAGAGAAGTAAAATGAGAGAGTCTTACGGTGAAAACCTTTACGGGCACCTTAAGGCGACGGGAGATAGAGAGAAACGAGAGAATCTCATTAGTGAAAACCCTTTGAAGGGCACTGTGAGGTGACAGGACGAGATGGTTACAAGATGTCCGCATGAGACAAGGTTGGGACACCCGTTTACCTCTAGCAGGACGCGGTATCAGAAAGTGATTGACATGAATAGACTGGGTAGTTTAATCTCAAAGGCGCGGCATAACATTGGATCAGGCACACATTCAGATAAGTTTTCCTATTTTTGAGTTCAGAAAAGTTTTTCTCTTCTTTTGTCATTTGCGGTCAGTATTCTTTTCTTTTCTTTCATTTTTCGAAAATTGATTTTTTCAAAGCTTACTACCAAGTCTCCCAAAGCAGTATATTGAAAGTGAATAGGCATGGAACAAGGCAATGAGACAGAAGTCGTTACGATAGTGAGATTGGGATGACAGGCCGAGTGGAAGGTTCGCAAGAATTATGGAGTATGATGGACACACGTGGCATGTCCGAAAGATGATTTCACGCAACAGATCACCGGCTAAAAAGAGTCGGACCAAACCAAAGAGTGGAATAAAAGGAAAGATGAGAGGTCGTTCGTGGAAAAAGCATCTTCCCAAGCAAGCGTCAACGTCGTCCTCAAAGTTCGAGAGAGGCCAAGCAGCTGAAAGAGAATGGCCTCAACAAGAGTGGCACGACCACTCGCGGCGTTTTGAAACTAACAATTTTTCTTTGATTTAAAGCAGGAAAAGAGGGTCCGACGGCAGAAAAGCATACCGTCCAGAAGTTTATCACACTGGGGCAGAAAATTTTCTCTTGTCGCGAAAATTTTCTGGAAAGCAAGACTCAGAGGTTAAGTGTAGAAAGCAACACAAGATGGGGTGATCTTTGAGCCCGGTATCATCTCCAGCAGTTACTGGAAAAAGAAAAAATGGCTTCGAGATTTCCCCAGCAGTATTACATCCTATAATTTGATCAAGGAAACAAAAGCGTGAGTCCCAGAAGAGGTAGGGGAAGAAGGAAGAGAATGAGGGGTGAAGGAAACAAAGAATACTTCCTCAGCAAGCACCACCACCAGCAGGCGAGTAAACAATCCCAAAAAATATCCCCAGCAGCCAGAAGAAAAGTAATATGACCAGGGGAAAGAAATTCCAAGACAGGATAATCCAGAAGAAAAGGTGGTCCGAGAGGTAATGCAGGAACAAGGATAGGGTACAAGAGGCAAAGGAAGGTAATCAAGATAAGATGAAAATCAGCGAGTAGTAGTTGAAGTCAGGGAGCCCGCCTGGAGAACGGAGTGGCGATTTAATTTTGAAGTAGTAGTTGAAGTCGGGAAGCCCGCCCGGAGAACGGAGTGGCGATTTAATTTTGAAGTAGTAGTTGAAGTCAGGGAGCCCGCCCGGAGAACGGAGTGGCGATTTAATTTTGAAGCTGTAGTTGAAGTCAGGGAGCCCGCCCGGAGAATGGAGTGGCGATTTAATTTTGAAGTTGTAATTGAAGTCGGGAAGCCCGCCTGGAGAATGGAGTGGCGATTTAATTTTGAAGTTGTAGTTGAAGTCAGGGAGCCCGCCTGGAGAACGGAGTGGCGATTTAATGTTGAAGTAGTAGTTGAAGTCAGGGAGCCCGCCTGGAGAATGGAGTGGCGATTTAATTTTGAAGTAGTAGTTGAAGTCAGGGAGCCCGCCCGGAGAATGGAGTGGCGATTTAATTTTGAAGTTGTAATTGAAGTCGGGGAGCCCGCCTGGAGAATGGAGTGGCGATTTAATTTTGAAGTTGTAGTTGAAGTCAGGGAGCCCGCCTGGAGAACGGAGTGGCGATTTAATGTTGAAGTAGTAGTTGAAGTCAGGGAGCCCGCCTGGAGAACGGAGTGGCGATTTAATTTGAAGTTGTAGTCGAAGTCAGGGAGCCCGCCGGGAGAATGGAGTGGCGATTTAATTTTGAAGTTGTAGTCGAAGTCGTGAGCCCGCCCGGAGAATGGAGTGGCGATTTAACGCCGAAGTTGTAGTTGAAGTCGGAAGCCCGCCCGGAGAACGGAGTGGCGATTTAATTTTGAAGTAGTAGTTGAAGTCAGGGAGCCCGCCCGGAGAACGGAGTGGCGATTTAATTTTGAAGTTGTAGTTGAAGTCGGGGAGCCCGCCTGGAGAACGGAGTGGCGATTTAATTTCGAAGTAGTAGTTGAAGTCGGGAGCCCGCCGGGAGAATGGAGTGGCGATTTAATTTTGAAGTAGTAATTGAAGTCGGGAAGCCCGCCCTGGAGAATGGAGTGGCGATTTAATTTTGAAGTAGTAGTCGAAGTCGGGGAGCCCGCCTGGAGAACGGAGTGGCAATTTAATTTTGAAGTAGTAGTTGAAGTCGGGGAGCCCGCCTGGAGAATGGAGTGGCAAGTTGTTTTGAGTTGGTAGAGGAAAGCGGTAGAATGTAACAGGAATCCCCGGCATGAATCCAAGTTCGTAAGCAAGGGAAGGCAACAAGGACCAGAACAGATAGACTCAGATTGCGAAGGAGAATAGTTCAAAGATCGTAAAGAAGGTGGCAATGGTCGGAATTCGGCAATCAAGATAGGCCGAAATAACAACTGACAGAAGAGAAGAAGCGTCAGAAGAAACACCAAGTCAGACAGGATGGCAAGGAGCGCGACAAGATCAAGTTACAAAGATAGACAAGAACTTGCAGTACTGTAACTTAGTCTAACTTCTTGTTTTTGTTGCCTAGTGCGGTGCAACAAGGAAGTCAGCTGAGCAGTGGCAACAGCAGTAACAGCGAGATCGCAACAGGCAGGGTAGTCCCAGCTACCAGAACTTCCCGAACTACATTGACCTGATTCCCTTTTAGCCAGGGATATGTAGGAGACCTTTGAAGCAAGGTTCGGTCAAAACTTTTCCAAAATGCTTCATACGGAGTGTCCGGATGGGCAAAAATCGCTTATATCCGCTCATTTATCTTTGCACGAAAACTCTGCGTGTTTACGCGCAAAGAGGGGCAGCTGTGAGCACGTGATTTTTGCCTTACTCGAGAAGTACTCCCAGAAAATTCAAAAATAAAAATAGTTTCATGTTGGGCATGATTCGTGTGATTTTGTGTTATTTTTATCTTTTGTGTGCACGTTTATTTATTTAAATTAAAAATACAAAAAATATACGCTAGGCTTTGCATTTTCAGTGTTTGATATCGAAGTCATGTGATTCACATTTTTTGAGTGATATGTAATTGTGTGCGTTAATTGTAGTAAAAAATAGCGGTGTTATAGGTTAGTATATGCATATGTGTGTATATATATATATATATGTATATACATACATATATATATATATATATATACATACACATATAATATCCGATCTGGGCCAATTTCAATCTAAAAGCCAGGCCCAATCGGATTTCTTCCAAGCCAGGCCCAAATGAATTGCTTCTGATCTGGCCCAAGTATCCGTCCAGCTTCAGCCTGTAACGTTTGATCTGGACCGTTGGATTTTATTATCCAACGGCCCAGATTAATCCGTTAATTCCAAAATTCATTCAGCCTAGGACTTAACCAAACGGCACCGTTTGGTTTAAGTGAGAGGATCCTGATCGTTGATCAAGTTTGATCCAACGATCAGGATTTAACTACTCAAAATGTATATAAACCCATTTCCATACCCCGCCCCCCCCAAGCCAGACCCCCCCTTCTCCCTTCGTCTCCCAAAGGTCCTTAGAGACCAGGCGTAACGCCGCCGTCCGCCACCTTGCGCCGCCTGCCGGAAATCGCCTCACGGCGGTTCCGGTAGGCCAATCGCCACCAAACCAATGCCAAACCCTTCCCCTCACCTCCCCCATCACGATCCCAGCCTCCATTAGGCTCGAATATCGCTCGAGCGTCTCGAATATTTGTTCGAAGGTCGCCGGAATTTGACATTCATGCCAAACCTCACCAAAATCACACCATAGCCTCCCCTCGCCTCCCTCATACCCCCACCGGCCTTGGTTTAGCTCGAATCTTACCAGGGTTGTAAAAGCCCCAAATCTCGGCCATGAACCCTAGATGCCGATTTCTTCCTAATTGAGGTCTAATAGACCTTAATTGGGATGTTTTCATTATTGAAAACATCTCAATTAAGGTCCATTGGCCTCAAAAACGAAGAACCCAAGTCCAAGTTGAATCCCAAGTTCGAATTGAACCCAAGACAGGTCCGGGTCCGTTCAAATGCAGAGTTGGTCTTCTCTTATGGTATTTCTTCCTTTATTTCTTCATATTCCATTTGTTAATCAATTGAATTTTGTCCTCGTGCTTTAGTTTTTCAGTTTTTGTTCTTCATCCCCAAAGACTTTTATTTGGTCAAGTTGTATTCTGTTAATTGTTCGAATGTGTTCGTCATAGGATAGTTATTCGTTTCGCTTGGCGTCGTCGAATATTTGGTTTTCATTTTTTGCCGAGACTTTCAGAATCACTGTTTGGATAATTGATTTGTTACCATTGTTATAGGTTGTAGTTGATTAAATGTCGTCGATTAGCTGCATAGGTCGATTTGTTTGATATCCCAGACAGTGAATAACACTTGTGAATTGAATTGGAGTGTTTGATTGAAACCGAACTTAGGATGGGAATTAGCTGACTAGAAATTAGGTGTTAGCATCTTTGAAATATCCCTGGTGCCCTGCACATGAAGCTGGACAGTGGAGTCTGCTGTCACTGCAGGGCACTTAGCCTTGTCTGGGCAGAAACCATAGTTAATTAATAAAGTCCATACATGGACAAGGGGTAGTGGAAGTTCAGGGACAGTGGGCTGGAAACAGAGAGGGGATGGGCAGATGTATTCCCTGATGCTTTTGGCCCTGATAAGTGGTGGCTTCAGCTATAAAAGGGCATATTCATACATGTATAAAGGGGGATTATAGAGACAGACTTGAGAGCATCCTGGAGAAGCAAAAAACAGCAGCATATTCATACATTTGATAGATAGACATTGACAGATATTAGAGAGCACCTGAGAGAGCACACTGAGAGAGCAAAAGTTTCATACACAGATAGAGATTGAAATACCTGAAGAAGCAAAAACAGTAAAACCTGAGAGTAACTAGAACACCTGAAGAAAAATAGATACAAGAATACATATAGAAAGATACAGAGAAAAGGCTACTGTTTCATTGGTGTAGAGTCACTGTTTCATTGGCTTCTGGGTTGTTTTCGTGTGTTTTGATCCAGTTTGGTCACTGGTTTGTTGCTGTTCTGGTGTTGTTGGTAGTGCTGGGCCTTTATTCTTGGCCGTGTTGGGTGTATGTTGCTGCTGGTCGATTGAGTATTGCTGCTGTGTCCTAGTGTTAGCTGTTGGTGTAGTTGAGTGCTGCCGCTAGTTGTTGTTGCTGTGCACATTGTTTGGTCCAGTGCTGGTTCTTCTTTTGTCCAGTGTTGCTACTGTCGACCATTGCCACTCTTTTGTTGTTCTTTTGGTCATTCGTATTGCTGGTTGGTCCATTTGGTTGCTGCCTGGGTTGATTATCGTTGCTGGTTTTGAGTGTGTGCTGCTGTGTTGGTGTTCATCTGCTACTGTGCTGGAGTTCATTTGATACTGTTGGGTTGATTGATGCTGTTGGTTCATTAGTTTGTTGGCTGTTGGTCTATTTGGTTGCTGGTCTATTGATTATTGGTTTACTGTTGCTGTTCCCGCTCCTGTTACTGCATTGCCGTTGCTCACTCTTCCTTGTTCTTCCGCATTCCAGGTACACACCTCTGTTAATGTAGTTCCTTGGTTCGAAAGAATGAAGTTTGAAGCTTATGCATGAAGTCTATTGAAACATGTAGTTGCTTAAAGTTCCTATATTTAAGTACATCCTGTTATTCTCCAATTAAGCTTGTACTGTTAGTTTTGGTTATGGAAAGTGTAGCTAGGCCAAAAATACACTGTCGTTAGATAAGCACGTAAACCCGAATTAGTCTGTTGTATCTATATTCAATCTTCTCTGCTCGTGTGTGTAATCTCCGAATCTGATAACGTTAGACCTTACGCTAAAAGCAAGATTAGCTAGGGAGTTATTACTCAATGGAATGACGTAATTAGATTAAAAGAGTCGGGGGTGCATTTCATGTGACCCGACCCCAATTTCGGGCAAAAGTAAATAGAGCATGTCATGAACCACAGGCGCATTTCATGCGATGTGGGTTCGTAGCAAGTTTTAAGTAATTTAGAATCAACTCTTAAGTAAGATACAAGTAAGATACAGTGAGATGTAGTTCGCTTTAGATTTGAATCAAAGGTACGCCTCGCCCAATAGTTATACTAATCACATAGCCGTCATAAATGTACATATAAATACTTAGGTTTCGAGATGCGTCGTTTCTTAACGAATATCACGCCTTTCTCAACAGTGTAAATAAGTAGTCGACCCGGTCACATATTTTAGTCTTATCTTTTTAAATACGGGTGTGCATTTCATGCGACCCAAACCCAAACCCCGAAATGTTGAATAAGAATAGGTTGAGAATCCGGGTGCATTTCATGTGACGCGATTCGAAAGCATATTTTTAAGCAACTTTCTCTTTCGTAAATCACAACCAATAATAAAAGCGGTAAAAGGGGTATTAACTTGCACTAAGTACATAATTGTAAAAAGCAGATAGATAAGCCAAACACGACAGTTGAGCGACCGTGCTAGAACCACGGAATTCGGGAATGCCTAATACCTTCTCCCGGTTAATAGAATTCCTTATCCGGATTTCTGGTTCGCGGACTGTTAAATAGAGTCATTCTTTTCCTCGATTCGGGATTTAACCGGTGACTTGGGACACCATAAATATCCCTTTCCTTGCCAGACCTCATTATTGCGAGCTTCTTCAACCTTGACGTATATTTCCAATATTTTATCACATGAAGTTCCCGGTGTTTATTCGGAGTCCTCAAAAAATCTGTCAGAGTTCTATCATCTTCGATGTCAAACTCACTATAACAAACAACCCTTTGCGAAGTAACAAAATATGGATATTTTCCGGTTACTTTAATATTCATTGAATGTTTTCTCACGCTCATTTTTTTACATAACGCTGATATCAATCTATCATACTCCATTGTAAGTTGCAACGTAACATGATAATTTGGAGAACAACTATAGTCTATCGAGTTATTCTCCACCACAACCTCACCCCTCACCCCAATATGATGAAACCTTATTTTTTGATTTTCGAACATTATGATAAAATGCAAAATAACTTAACGAACAAATATTTCGGAGACATCAAGGATTGTGAATGTATTGTTAACAAATTTTGAAACTCCTTAAATAAGAAAAAAATTAGTTCAAGAGATACAATTATTTGATGTATAGCGCATGTATAATAGGCATTATACGCATATGAATTATTGGTGGATTAGGTAAGTATAGATGAATTATTGGTGGGGTCACATTTTATAATAATCGCTCTATACTTTAATGGACAAACCTACCATCAAAGCATAACTTGGTGAATAACCGCACTATATATAAAATGGTACTCAATTCTTTTTTACCTATTTGTATCGCTTGAGTGCAAAAGAACTACACATTGATTCTGGACTCCTTTGAAAAGATCCAAATAAATTCCTGCTGCGGAAGTATACTATTGTATGTCTAATTTTCGAGGGTGTACATGTTCCTAATTGCACAGTACTGGCATTTGCCATTTTGGACAAATGATCATTGCCTTTTCGGGACAAGAGCTTCGTAATCGATAAGTCTCTTCCTCTGCCGTAAAGATAACTATGAAAATGAGTCCGAAACTTTTCTAATAGTTTTTTTGGACAAAAAACACATTTTTACTACTAAAAACGTAATTCGCAGTATAGTACTGCATATTATTAAAAAAATATCTTTTATAGAAATTCGCAGTACAATACTGCAAATTGAGTACACTCTGATTTTTGAGCCCAGCTTTATTTTCAGCTTTATTATATTAAATGAATTCACAGTACTATATTTCGTTTAAGTAATTCGCAGTACTATATTTCATTTAAGTAATTCACAGTATAGTACTACGAATTACTTTAATAAAATAAATATCGTTCTTCTTTCCCAAGACAACCACACACTCATCCACTCCACACCCCCCCCCCCAATTAAAAAACGATCTGCTCCCCCACTACTGGTCCCCTTCTCCATCAAATTAAAAAAAATTGCGCCACACCCGTCACCTAAAAAGTAAGAGTGTAGGTCTCACACACAAGACAAGCTTTGGATTCCTTCTTTCAGGTGCAAAATTCGATTTCAATCAAATTCAAAAAACTTAAATCGAGGCATTTCAATTTTGTTTATGCCAAAACTCGTATAGTACATGCATATTTGTATGGTTTAATGTGTTTCCATATTAATTTGTGTTATGTTTGTATTTAAATTTGTATCTTATTTATACCCGGATTGATTTATTAGTTTTGGGATAAAAATTGTTAAACTTTGATAAATAATTTGTATTGTTAATGTTATGTTTTTATTTGGTTAAATAATAAATAAATATTATTTATTTAGTTTGTTGTTCATATTTGTATGTTATGTTTGAGTTTTTATATCTAATAGCGGCCTTATAGCGTAGTAAAATAAAGAGTCTTTTAGCGTAATAAAATATAGAATCTTTTAGTGTAGTCAAATATAGAGTCTTTTAACGTAGTAAAATATAGAGCCTTTTATCGTATGATGCAAAATATATATCCTTTTAGCTTAGTAAAATATAGATCCTTAAGTATATAGTAACTGCAAACTCTATCCAATAACACTTTACAAAATTAGTTATTTAATTTACAAAAATAAACTTACAAAAGTAACAAATTAATATATGTTGTCAAATAAACTCAAATGTCGAACCCGACACTCAAAGATAATTACTCATTCCAATTCAATAATTAATTATTTAATTTATTAAATTAACAAAA
The DNA here is from genome assembly GCA_032618575.1 of Nicotiana noctiflora. Classification (NCBI taxonomy): domain Eukaryota; kingdom Viridiplantae; phylum Streptophyta; class Magnoliopsida; order Solanales; family Solanaceae; genus Nicotiana; species Nicotiana noctiflora. The sequence goes on from JASVEL010001851.1 coordinate 97,154, forward strand.
TTGTAAAAATGCTGAAATTGACACGCATATAACTAAGGATAACTTGGTGCTACCGGGCATCAAATATCGAGCCTGGAAGGCCATACATAATTATTAAGTCCAATCCAAGAATTTTTAATTTAATTTATTAAACTAACAAATTTCTAAAAAATATTAAAAATGACACACATAATAATTAAGGATAGCTTGGTGCTACAAGGCCTCAAATATCGAGCCTCGAACCCATAGATAATTACTTAGTCCAATATTAAAAATAATTATTAAATTTATTAAACTAACACACACAATTAATTTTGATTAAATTATAGTAGATGACATGGCCTTTCCTCCGCCTGCGTATCCGGGACCTGCCGAGGATCAGCTATTAGGGTTGTAGGGTGACCATAGGTCCTCCGATGTATGGTAGGGACATCTATCAGAGCGGGCCACCCCAGGAGACTTGACGATTTGTGGGAGTTCATCATGGAGCATCCTTTCCATGCCCGCGTAGTCGCGCACCTACATGCTACGGGCTTCTATACAATTTTTGAGCTTGGACGGATGCAGCTTGATTGGTCTCTTATCACGACCTTGGTAAAGCGGTGGCGACCGGAGACGCATACTTTTCAATTGCCCAATGGATAGGCCACCATCACGCTGGAGGATGTTCAGGTTTTGTACGGGTTGCGCGTAGATGGACGGGTTGTGGCACTGCCTCAATACATTAGATGCATGATACATGCATAGTTTTTGGATATGATAGGGCAGTTTACTGGTTATATACCTCAGGATGGCGCTGGGGGCATTCGTATTGCTTTGTCAGCCATCAGAGATCATATGGTGTTTTTGCACCCAGACATTACCGGCGAGATGAAGGATCTCCATATTGAGAGGTACACGCGGCTGGTGTTGCTCCTGCTTTTCGGGTGTGTCTTATTCCCGAACACTTCAAGGAGTAATGTGAGTATGCGCTTTCTCCATCATCTTCAGCGGCTGGATGATTTACCCTAGTACAACTGGGGTGTTGTTGTTCTCGCATACCTGTATAAGAGCATGTGCCGAGCGAGCATGGGCCCAGCGGTGGACATATGTAGTTTTTTGCCCCTCCTGCAGTTGTTTTCGAATACTCTATTCATTACTCCGAAGTCTATATGGTCGAAATGACTCATAAATTTTACATCAACCTTTTATCTTAGGTTTGGGCCTAGCAGCGGATCATGCCATTGCAGCCATCTCTACCACCACTTGCGCCCCGTGAGGCTTATCTGTTTCTCCCTCTAACTTCTAGGTGGATTCTCTGGCGTGGGAACTACCGAGGGAGTGATGCTCATCATAATCTCCCCCTTGTCAGGGATGTGTTAGGTATGATGGTGGACGGATAGGTAAATATGTACCTAAACTTGCTTGTTTTAAATTGAGTTGTGTTGCGTATACTCACTTTTATGTTATTATTTGGTAGTTCATTTGGATTCCATACAGTGACGAGTTGCTAGCTAAGCTGCCCGATATTTGCTTAGTCGATCGACTGCTTTAGAGCACCCCCGTTCCTATGATTTTTTTCGATATGGTTGAGTATCATTCCACATAGCGTGCTTCGCCAGTTTCACCGTCTCTAGCCTATACCGGGCGAGCCTGGATGGGTGGCTACACACTATCAATGGGACAACCGTGCCAGGGTAGAAGAGATATATATATGGGATGGCTAGAGCGGAGGTCCATATTTGGGAGGAGCGAGGTCACCGTATTCCGCCACCACCTACATTTACCCAAGAGGCCACTATTAATCTATATATGTCATGGTACCGCCGTCACACTTGACTTATGATCGGGAACCCTATTCATGTACTTGGCGATTGCTACAGACCATACATCGGGAGGCACGAGGCACTGGTTTGTTTTTGTGGCTTATTAATATATTATAATTGTGATATAGCATCATTTAATTAATATTTTAAATGTTTCATAGGCTATTGGGCATCATCACCTCTACCAGTTAGGACAGGAGATGAATCACCATGCCGACAATGCTGCATTCGTTGACTATGGTCGACAGGTGGAACAAGTGGCTCGTCAGACCCTGTTTTAGGCAAGAGATGTCGCTAGGTTGGACCACGAGGCTCAGTATGCAGCGCCAGAGGACCTCCATCAGGGTAGGGGTGTCCCACGAGGCAGGGGTAAGACACGAGGGAGGGTGCCCCACGGGGTCGCGGGGGTCATGGGGGACGGCGAGGAGGTGGTCCCTAGCAAGGGGGCTATGAGGCACCTGTTGGCCCACCTGTTGAGGGACATAATGTGGATTTTGGAGATGAGGCTCTTGGAGATGATCAGCCGGGTTTTGGACCTTAGGCAGATGAGCCTACTAGCAGCATGTCGTCGTACAACCTTCAGCTATCTCTACCAGCATCGCAGGTCACCCCGTCAGGAGCATTATCGATCACAGGTACATTCGATGGGAATGTAGACCAGTACTTTGCATGCCTATCTACCGCAGCCGAGGATTAGCCCACCCAGGATGTGGATGACGGACGCAGGTTGAGTTATGCCTCATCCCTAACGGGTGATGCGGATATACTATAGGCGCATGTATGTTTGTATTACTTTAAAATTTCAATTTGTTTTCCTTTCCTTAATGAGCTGACATTAATTAATTTTTAACTTTCTTATGAAGGTTTCGTCCCATCCCATCTTTGAGGCCACTGCATGATTTGATGAGAACACCACAGATGCATATACTCAGGCGACGCTGGTAAAGCTGGATGCCGCTATAGAGAACAACTACAGTATCTTCATAATGCGTGTTTAAGACAACGGGAACAAGAAATGGAAAGCAATAGAATTATTGCAGACTTGAGGGCGAAACTAAAGGAGGTGGGAGAAGAAAGATGAAAAGCATAATGGAATTTTCAAGCACAAAAGGTTCGTAAAAAATATATAAACGACAACTTGCAGAGGTGAATGCGAAACTAAAGAGGTAGAAGAAGAAAAAGAACAGATGGAAGAATGATTTAAGTGGTTGGAGCGGAGAATAAATGGCAATCGGGACTAAACAATCCCTACTATGTGTTTAGTGTATTTTTTATATTTTATGTATTTTTATTATGTTGTCCTGCTATGTTTGTGTTTGTGACATTGTAGTGTTTTACATGTTTGTTGTACTAAATTTTATTTTTATTGAAGTGGAAGTTATGTTTAAGTGCTTGTGTTGTTATATAAAACTATCAAACCACGCTTTACATATTACATTTTTCTGCAATTAAACAACTTTTTCTTCACTCATTCCAGATTGTGGAACATAATTTTATTTGATATATATTGCAATATACACAAGTACAAATATGTATTAAAAAAAATAAAAAAAAATAAAAGACTAGGTGTATCCTTGATAGTTGGGTATATTCGATGAACTTGCACCAAGAGCTGAATTACCACCACCACGCACTTCACCTGAAGGACATTTACGATGGTCGTGTCCTGTTTGCGAGCATATGCCACATTTACGCGCATAAACGGTGTCACCAACATCCATTTGATTCCGTATACACGCTCTCTTTTGCACTTGCAGTTTGCGCAAATAGCCCTTGTTACGTGTCATCTTAAAAGGTTCCGGTGGCTAATATTGCTCAACACTAATAGCTGCAACTTCCCACTATATGTGTCTATGTATGCAACAACACTGTATTGCCTATCAATATAGTTTGTTGCCTTATATCCAACTTGTTGAAAACACTTCAACAACATGAACATAACCTTCTATTTTCATTCACTGTCTGTAGATTATTCCCACGGTGTCTACGGATAGCGGTCTTAACTTCAAAAATGCCCCATTCATGATCGTACTGAAGAAATGAATGCTAAGGTGCTTGCCTCCTAGACCTTTCAAATCTTCTCATAGGTACTGGCATAAATTGAACACCCCTGTCCATCAATACTGATGTAGCTACATGCCTTTCAACAAACCTCTCCACACTCTGCTTGAATATTATACAGACCATGGCAGTGACATGCAGTCCACAGGCAGACTTCAACAAGCCGTTGAATGACTCCGACACATTTGTAGTGAGGGCTTCCCATCATCTGCTGCCATCATCATGCAATGTCCACATGTGAAGCTCATATCGCATCAACCAAGTATAGGCTCGTGGATCTATCTGCCGGATCGCTTCTATGCATTTCATGAATTTGCACTGTTGGTGCTCAGTTGCAGCCATCCACATTAAGTCATGCAAGGCCTTGTAAGAAAATTTATTCTGGAAATTGGCCTTCAGGTGCCTCACACAGTAACGATGGTATGCATATTATTCCTGCCATTCAGGCAAGTGACATACAGAACTTAAAATACCACCATGCCGATCAGATATTAGACAAATACCTGAACACTGTTCGACAATATGCTGCTTCAAGCGGTTCAAAAAAGCATCCACATCTCTTCGCTTTTGTTGGCACATATGGAAAAAGCTAGTGGAAATATTTGTGCATTGGCATCAACTGCAACTGTAATCAAAAGCTTAATATCATACTTTTCATAGATATGAGTACTGTCTATGGAAATTACAAGACAACAATGCACAAAACCATCAATTGCTGCTTTAAATGACTAGAACACATAGTTGAAAATATATTCGGGGATCTGTCCGGACTCCGCTCAAGCCTCCATTTAACAATAGTCTCGAGGTTAAAGTTTGCAGTGCGGTTGCAGTGCAGCCATGTACCTGGGTAGATTTGAAAAAGACTTATCCCAGTCACCATAAATAAGTTCAAAGGTACGTTTGCGACTAAGATATGTCTTTATTTTGGTTATAGTACAACCATATTCCCGGTGGACGATTGTAATACACTCTTTAATCTTGAACCTAATGGACACTTCCAAATATGGAATCAAGACAAGAGAAATCAAGTCCACATCCAAGTTGAAGTGATTCTCATTGAATATGTCCATTTCACATCTGTGCTCGCTAATAAATTTACCCACTTTCCACAAACCTGGTTTCTTCTTGCTGGCATGAGTGACAACCCATAAACTACCTATGACATACAACCTTGTATACCTCAGTAGTTGACTCATTTACTGTCATCTTACGGCACTCTCTTATACTATAGATTTTTATAACCACAATTAGGCAAGCTTTATCAGGGAAATACATGCCCTTTGTCAGAATAGTTGATCTTGATACATCCCACATCGCTGACCGAATTTCATCATCATCCCTTGCGAGGGCATCCACGTTCAGCATACTTGAAAAATTATCAAGGTAGAGAATATTCCGCTCATGAAATGGCATGTGGAACTCGTACACTCTTTGTCTAGCGAGAGGTGGAGGAACATGCTCCCTCGTCAGCTCAGGTTCAACATTTACTTCCTCCTCCTCATCACCCTCATCATGGAAGGGTGTGTCATCCCCAAACTCATCCGCATTGTTGTCATAATCACTATCATCTTTCTGACTCTGCGCATCAGCCAAATCACGAGTCAATACGTCGTCTATGGGCAACTGTGTGAGGTCAGGAACATCAAGAAGCTCGTTTTTACTGCACAAAAAGAACAAAATGATAACTTACCCAACTACATAAATACTTTAAATATAGATATATCACTTTACTTACAAGTCGTGATGTCTTGACGTTTCATGATGGATATTTTCTTATTGGTGATGACTTCCGCATGGACCACCGTGCTCCAATACTCCAGAATTATGCATATTCTAACTAGGGACGTGGTCATAACTTGTAAACTTCATATCCGGACAGTAACCCATATGAAAAATATAAGTGTTAATACAAATTCAATTAAAACATAAAATAAACATTGATAAAGTATAGTAAAATTGAAGTTTATAGTCGTCTTGTAGATTATATAAAGTAAAAAAATTATTTCGTGGTTGCTCATTCGCTGGTGGTGACAAGTTTAAATCAAGGCAGGCTCTTTCATCAGCAATCTGTCAGGCAAAAACTGCTCCAGAATAACCACCCGATGACTGGGGGTTATCCCTACTATGCACGCCCTCATTATTGGGAATGTCTTCCACCTTGACGTACATTTCCAATAATTTTATTATAATAAATTTCCTTTATTCTTCCGGAATCCGTAAAAATCTCTAAGAGTTTCATCATCCTTGATATTAAACTTAGAATAATAAGCAAACCCCTGTGGAGTCACTGAATACGGAAACCTACCGGTTACTTTAAGGTTAACCGAACGCTTCCTCACACTCCTTATTTTACATAACAACGAAACAAATTTATCGTACTCCATAGTAAGCGGCAATTTAACATGATACCGTGGAAATGAGCTATACCTCATAGAGTTTTTCTCCAGCACAACCTCACTCCCTCCCCCCCCCCCCTCCCCAATATAATGAAACCCTTATTTTTGGCTCTTCGGACACTATATAAAATAATTGATAAGAAGAAGAGAGAATTATGTACGAAAGTTTGAAGTTTGTATTGAATGAATTTTCATAAAATTGAAACGCTTTTAAATAAGGCAAGTCCGAGCTTGGGGTGCAGAATTTTTTAAGGAATTCACAGTACAATACCACGTTTTATCTGTTTGAATTATTATTATATCAGTTAACTATTAGTGGTACCAAATTAATAAGGAATTCGCAGTACAGTACTACGATTAAGTAATTTGCAGTATTATACTGCGAATTTGTTTGCAAAATAGTTTTTTTAATAATATAATACTATATTGCGAATTACTTTAACGGCTAAATTTTCATTAAAGTAATTTTTAGTATAGTACACAGTTATGTAACTTATTTTTTTTTAGTAATAAAAGCGTATTTTGTGTCCAAAAAGCATTAAAAAATATTTCGAACTCCTATTAAAATTATGGTAATAGTCGGTGATTGGACGGGGAGTAAATAAAGCCAATTGATATCTAAAGGGTTTTACGTCCACGGGGTTCCCTAATGTTGATCTCTTCCGATTACAACATGCCATTTACATTCTTTCCCAATTAAACCAAATTTAATCTGAGTAGTTATAGAGAGAGAGAGTCTTTTCATTTCCGCAAGTCATTTCTCATCGTTCCAAAAATGCCACAAAGAAGAAAGTTTCCGTGGAAAACTCCAAAATTTCCAAAAAGCCATGAAATTGCAATTACAGAGACCACAGTAGGAGGACATGATATAGCCTGTGTCGATAGAATTTCCAATTTGCCAGTCAAAATAATCCGTGAATTTTTTTTCCGGGTTTCCCCGAAAGATGCAGCCAGAGCTAGTGTTTGGTCCAAGAGATGGCTAAGACTTTGGGCTTCTCTCTCAGATATTTATTTGGAGAACGGTGAAGTTGGCTTGCTCTTTCTTCGAATAACAGTTGATAAAAGTTCTTCTTGTGAATTGCTGGTCAAAAAATGGATAAATTTTGTCATAGAAAACAAGGTTAAAGCGTTACATCTTGCCATAGAAGCGCTTACCTATGAGGAGCCTTTCCACCTTTTCTCTTTATCCGGTGTTACATTTTTCTCTGCTACATTAGTTGTGTTAAGTATCAGAGATTGTGAGATTAGTTCAGACTCTTTTATGGTTCCTAATCTAAGATCACTTTTTCTATATGATGTCTGGCCGGTGGGTGATGATTTTGTATTCGCAGATTTCATAGCCGGGTTCCCTCGAATCGAGGAATTAGTCATAGAGCCTTATCCGGAAGACTTGGACACAATAGTAGTTCCAAATCCTACCTTAAAGTTTTTGAAGGTGCAATACACTGCTTGTGAAGCCAAATTACAAGTTAAGTCCAGAAAGCTGGAGTCTATTGTGTTTTCATACTTAAGGCTTGAAGTGGATAAGTACGAATTCGAAATGGCTTCTCCTACTACAGTCAAGAATTTGACATTGGAAAGGGTTTATGCCCTAGAAAAGACATTGAGTCCTTTTATAAACAGGTTCCCTCAACTTGAGAACCTTGTGATAGATGGTTGTCGCCGTGATGTTTTTTCTGGAATTGATATGCTCCGCGAGCATTTTGAATTCCTTTTTGTTTCTCACCAGCATCCGGCGAACTTCGTGCTCAAGTTAGAAAAGTTTGATAGAGTTGACGAGATAATATTACAGGCTCCTAACTTAAAATCCTTGGAGTACTATGGTGGTCTCACTTCTTTTCGTGGAATTAAAGCTTCTAGTGGGTTGGAATTTGTTAAACTCCATTTAAGACCCAAAATGCTTAATGCTCACTGGTACATTTGGTTAAGAAATATTTTGGAGTCTTTTGCTCATTCCAAGCATTTGAGTTTGATTTCCGAGAATGAACAGGTAAACCTTTCGTTTTAATTTCCTCTTGCTTTTCTTGTTCAATGACTCTAAATCCTACAAGTAATGGATCCGTTACTGTACAACCTTTTTCACCCAATATGTTTACCCAAATCAGTAGATATATAGTTTTTTTTGTTGCAAATTATAGCGTTATATCATGGTTATTTGATATGCATTGCTTTCTCATTAAACTACTGTAGTTAACTGACATGGTTTGGTGTAGATAGATTGAGTAAGTAGATATTTTACTATGTTGCGCACGATACTACATTTTTGTAAGTGTTTTTGGACATGACCATAGATAGGATTGTGTGTAAGGTAGTCGAGCTTTAATTTGTCTTTGTTTTGTTATAGTAGCTTTAGTACACCACTTAGGGGTCGTTTGGTTGGAGTATGATTTATACCGGTATAAATTATGCCGGTATAAGTTATATTGGGATAAGTTATGCTGAGATTAGTTATGCTGGTATTGTTGTTTATTCATAGTTTGGTATGTTGTATTAAGAATGACAATTGCATAATTTCTAAGAACAAGGTATAAATTATATTAGTGTTAATTACCCCACATTTTTTGGCTTGATTGCTTTCACCAGGTCTAGCTAGGCTGAACCTGCGGTAGCCCTTATTGCCCCGCGTTCGACATGATTTGAACGAAAGGTTCTACGGCCTGTAAAAGTTCATTAAACATGACGGGATAACTTATACCTGGTTTACTAATCAAACAATTTATTAAAGTGGTATTAAATTTTTATATCACCCTTATACCTTCTTATACCTTCTTATATCTCGTACCAAATGACCCCTTAGTGTCTTTATGTATTTTTGCCTTTCTGGACTTCTGATATTTACTTGTTGCTTTCGCTTCGATTTTAATTGTACTAACTAGTGCTAGTTGTGTGTTTTTGCTTGATTTTCCAATTGGTTTGCTTGTCATTGGCCCTTCCCTTTATCTTCCATGAGCCGAAGGTCTGTCAATAACAACTTCTCTACCTTTTTAAAGGTAGGGTTAAAGTCTGCGTATACACTACCTTCCCCGAACCCAATTTTTGTGTGAATACACCATATTATTGTTGTTGTTGTCTTTATTAATCATACACAGAAAGTGCATGCAAATAAAAGCAGATGAAACGTTTGGTTCTAGATTGGTAGCTTCTTCTTCCTGTTCTGGCATTTACTTGTTTCAACTATTTGGGTTTTACATAGACATATGTGACTTGATCTCTGTAACTCAATTTGAGTTTCTACGACTATTCAATTGTTTGATTATTGATTATGTTGAGTTGATTTTTGATGGTTGTCAGGATATCATCCCTCCTGATGAGCTAACTGAGACATTACTTCCACCAATCCATGATATCAAGAATCTGGAATTGCAAATTTATTCATCTACTGCAACTTCTCAAAAAATTCTAGATGGCTTTATTTGGATTCTTCCAGGTTTGAATACTTTGTCGTTGACTCTGGGGTCCATTTCAAAAATCATTCAGGTACTCGTAAACTCCATTTGTCTTTCTCACTTAGTTTGCTCAGTCATTTTTGTGCACATTGAATTAACCTTCAAAACTAACAATGCTGCACCACATGCAAAGACTTGTTAAAATACAATGACTAGGTTGGAATTGCGTTTTGCTCTTCTATTATTACTTACTCTCTATGTATTGTGCTTGACTATTATTATTGCAAAATACAGTTTCAGAGAGAGGATAATGTGGAGGTGGTTTTAGCCAGAGGAAAAATTGAAGCACGAGCAAAAGCTAACAGACGATGATTAGAGAGTGCTTTCTTTGATTTTGAGAACCTTTTTTGTGTTTTTAACTGTGGTTTTTGGAGCACCGGGAAATCTTGTACTCTGCTAAACACATAGCTACTGTACAGCTTCGCTTAATCAATCACATCTTCAACTGCAAAAATATGCAGTTGTTAAATGTGCATGTTAGAACTTTTGGCCGATTCCGTTAAATAAAGGCATAAGGGTAATGGTGATCGTGATGGCGGTGATGACGCCGAATGAAGAATGTTGTGTTTGTCTGCTGCTGGTTGTTTGTTGTTGGCTGTTTGTAGTGGTTTTTTTTTTTGGTCATATCTTTTTCTTTTCGTCGATATGGGCCACCTGTAAGCGGTGATTGTCCGCATAATGGCTTTGTTTAGAGGAGAGTTCTTTTTCTTTGTTTGTTATCCGCCTTGTGCCTCGCCTTTATTCCATCCATTCAAGGCTTTTGGTGCGGGATAGACGCTCGTATGGTGAGTCCCGGTCAATATTTCCTTTTGATGGCCTTTGCTCTTAGAAGCATTCTGACCTAGTCGAAATAGTGACCTCGTCATCCTTTGATAGAGGTCAGAATCTTCTCGCGTTAATGGAGACTCCCCACCTTTGAAGGGTGTTATTTTAACTTGTCGAAGTGGTAACCCATCGCCGTTCGATTGAGGTCGAATCCTCTTCTTTCTAGCGGAGGTCCTTAGCCTTAAAGGGTGTGTATTCGACTTGTCGAAATGACTTGTCATCGTTCGATCGAGGTCGAGCTCTTCTTTTTCATTTGGCGAAGGCACTTGGCCTTAAAGGGTATTATTTCGACTTGTTAAAATAACAGCTTGTCGACGTTCGAACAAGGTCAAACATTCCTTTTTCATTGAGCAAGGGCTCTTGGCCTTTTTGACTTGTCGAATAATGACCCATCATCATTTGAGCGAGGTCGAACTCTTCTTTTTTATTTGGCGAAGGCCCTTGGCCGTAAAGGGTGTTATTTCGACTTGTCGAAGTAGCGGCCCGTCATCGTTTGAGCAAGGTCCAACTCTTCTTTTTCATTTGGCGAAGGTCCTTGGTCTTAAAGGGTGTTATTTCGACTTGTCGAAATAACGACCCGTTGTTATTCGAGCGAGGTCAGACTCTTCTCTTTCATTTGGTGAAGGCCCTTGACCTTAAAGGGTGTTATTTTGACATGTCGAAAAAACGGCCCGTCATCATTCGAGTGAGGTCGAACTCTTCTTTTTCTTTTGACGAAGGCCCTTGGCCTTAAAGGGTGTTATTTCGACTTGTCAAAATAACTTGTCATTGTTCGATCGAGGTCGAACTCTTCTTTTTCATTTGGCGAATGCTCTTGGCCATAAAGGGTGTTATTTGAACTTGTCGAAATAACGGCCTGCCGTCGTTCGAACGAGGTCAAACTTTCCTTTTTCATTTGGTGAGGTCCTTGGCCTTAAAAGGGTATTATCTTGACTTGTCGAAATAATGGCGTCATCGTTCGTCCGAGGTCGAACTCTTCTTTTTCATTTGGTGAAGGCCCTGGCCTTAAAGGGTGTTATTTTGACTTGTCGAAATAACTTGACATTGTTTGATCGAGGTCAAAGTCTTCTTTTTAATTTAGCGAAGGCCCTTGGTCTTAAAGGGTGTTATTTCAACTTGTAGAAATAACGGCCCGTCATCGTTCGAGCGAGGTCGAACTCTTCTTTTTCATTTGGCAAAGGCCCTTATCCCTAAAGGGTGTTATTTTGACTTGTCGACATAACTTGTCATCATTCGATCGAGGTCGAACTCTTCTTTTTCATTTGGCGAAAGCCGTTAGCCTTAAAAGGTGTTATTTTGACTTGTCGAAATATCTTGTTATCGTTTGCTCGAGATCGAACTCTTCCTTTTCATTTGGCGAAGGCCCTTGGCCTTAAAGGGTGTTATTTCAAATTGTCGAAATAATGGCCAGTTATCGTTCGAGCGAGGTCGAACTCTTTTTTTTCATTTGGCAAAGGCCCTTGGCCTTAAGGGGAGTTATTTCGACTTGTCGAAATAACGACCTGTCGTCGTTCGATCGAGGTCGAAATCTTTTTTTTTCATTTGGCGAAGGCCCTTGGCCTTAAAGGGTGTTATTTCGACTTGTCGAAATAACGACCCGTCAGTCCCAGTTTTTGGCGAATGGGACATATCCCGTGGGAGTCCGAGTCTATTTGATATTGCTTGTGTCGGAAGGTGCAATGTTGGTGAATACAAGATGTTGACTTTTTGCTTAGGTTCATGTTGTGTGCGCATTATGGTTTTCTCGCCCGATTTTTTCCGCTCGGCGCCGGGGATGTCATCGGCAGGTGGTGTTTCTTCATCCATTCGTTCGGGCGGGTTTTATGTTCTCGTTTGAACAAGAAACGTGAGGTAAGAATGATGTTTTCCTTACCCCCATCCGGTGGTCCGGTGGGGGAGAACAAATCGATAATACTATTTGTCCTGTTTGGTACATTAATGGTTGATTGGGTGAAGCTTCCTGATCACGCCCAACTATGCCTTATAAAAAGGATAATGCGGTCGCAGCAAATATAAGCCAAGTATTTCACACGGGGTCGAATCCTTAGAGAGTTAACCTATTAACTACTATCTTCAAAACCAATAATCTTCGAATCAGCTTCCCAAATATTCAAATATCCTTTTGAGTGCTTCTTAATAACTACTTTTGCAAAGAACTAAATAACTAAAAAATAACTAAATATGTTTTAAACAATAATGAGAAAGACTAAGGTAATGATTTCCCCTATTGATGGAATTCCTTCTGTTTATGCTTATACAAGTTTATCAATATTTCTCTATCAATCATGAACAATAATCCTACAGTAAATCTCTCCCGAGTAATCACAGTAATTTACTATTGCACTTTTCCGAGTTACACTAGCTTTCTTTAATTATCACAATTCACTTTAGATTACACCCAAGGCTTCGTTATTCCTAATCCCACCTTTAAACCTGCAATTATAGATTCCTCTAATAATCTAGAAGTGGTGTTGTTCAACAATAACCTAAATATGCATTCTTTTCCAAGTTATGCACACTGAATAGGCACAACTAATTGAGGATCCTGTCAATTAACTACAACAAGAACGAAGTTGAACAAATAGAGATTAACTAACAATTTGTATTCACATAAATCAGAATTTCATCAACCAATAGGTTCCATAAAAACCTTAGATAGAAATTTAGCTACTCATAACTATGAAAACAAAAGCTAGAATAGAATTCATAATGATAATTCAAAGGAAAAATAAGAAAGATGTTTGGAGAATTCTCTCGTACTAGTTTCCTTGCAAAAGTACTCAAAAATACAATGCTTGCCTCCTTTGAGAGAATCCTAAGGTTTTATATATGGTTTAGGTCTTAAAAATTCTATTTTTACACTTTGGTCCCTCACTTTTACGCCTTCCGCAGCTGTTCTGCCACGGTCGCGGTAGAACCACGGCTAAATCACCCTTCTAAATCTCAAAAACTTTAGCAGACCTCATCCACTGCGGTTCTGCCACGATCGCGGTAGAACCGCGGTCAAACAGTGATTCTGATTCTTCAGGGCTGTTCAGGCGTGGCTTCCATAGAATTTTGCATATATGGCATTTTCTTCTACTTTGACTCTAAAATTGCTCCTTAGCCTTTCTTAACTATTTTGTACCTATAATTCATGAAAAACACTAATAAGAGTATTTTGTCATCATATATATATTATCTATACAACTTAAGAATTTGATTATTTAGGGTATGAATATAGTAAAATTGACTTCTTATCACTTACGAGCGCGATGATTTTGCTTGGCTCATCTTCCTCTTCTGTGCTGTTTCTGTGTCCCAGGTGGGTTGGGTTTTCCTCCGTATTCCTCTCGGTGAGCGATTGTATTTTTTGGTTTCGATCTGGGAGGAACTAGGAAATTTTTACTAAGAAATTCCCACATACGGAGCCAAATTGTTTGACTCAAAAGATATTAAAACCTTCATGAACAAATCAATCAAAGATGAAAGGGTAATTCTTAGTCAGACATAATTAATTTCAGATCGAAAGGTTAACAACATTGACTGCATATGAGATGAAAGAAATATCATAGATCTTATTAGGATTCGACGTTATCTTTCTCATCAATTATGAGAAAGTAGATTTACAAATTCTTCTGAGGTTGCAAACTCTTTTCTTTTTGAATACAAGAAGGAAGTTTTCTTATTCTTTCCTTTCAGAAATTGGAGAAGCCATCCTCTTCTTGAGAGCTTTCTACAGCTATATATAGTTAGAGCCTCTTCGTGTTCTATCGGCTCGGTATCTCCTTGCCACTAGAATATCTTGGTTGGGCTTTCAGTCATTGCTTTTGCAAACTTGTCGACCGTTAGGAGGGGGCGTGAATCGGACTGTATTATCTGTCATTGTCTATCTACTTAAACTGCATGTTGGTCAGCATGGTCGTGACAGTCAGATTTTGGCCAATACAAAGATGTATCTAACATTGTCAAAGTTTCCTATTGAATCATATTATGTTATAATAAATAAAATTGTAAATTGATACTCTATCCGGTTCACAATAAGTGTTCAATTTATTTTTTTATTTTGGTTCAAAATAAGTGTCGAGTTATGTAATCAAGAAAGAATTCAATTTATTTTTACAAAATAACCCCTATATACATATTCCAAAAAAAAAATTCTTACACCTCACATTAAATGTTTAGTTAGGGATACTTTAGTCATAATAGATATTTTTGTATAAAATTTAGTATTTTCTTAATAAGAATATTAAAAGTAAATTGAACATTGTTGTGAACTGGAGATAGTAATATTAAATTAAAACAGTATAGATGTCACAAGGTGACATTATCTTTTAAACAAATTAAAAGAAGAATAATAAGCTACATTTAAACGGATAATAGAAAAAAGAAAGAAGAAAATCCCCAAAAGAAAAGCCCCAAAAGCTGGGCGATCCTTTAAAAGGGGTGGGCGGCTAGTCAAGGAAAAAGCAAAACGCAGTGCTGACTCAGATTAAAAGTCATCACTTTATTGAGAGAATCAAGAAAGAGAAAGAGTGAAAAAGCGAAGATCTCTAGGCCACATACTACTTGTGGCACACAAATAACACTCACTTTTTCTTACTGACGTGGCATAACACCCTCTCTAAAGGGTATTAACCTTTTCTACACGTAATATCTACAATTACATTTAATCATCACATCAGATAAACTTAAGCAAATAGATGAAGTCTTAAATCTTCAAAAAGTATTTGAAAATAAATATCAACGAGGCGCTCAAATCCGTTGTAGTCTAGTCGGTTAGGATACTCGACTCTCACCCGAGAGACCCGAGTTCAATTCCCGCAACGGAATATATTGTTTAAATATTCTCATATATTGCCTCTCTGCCCTTTCGGATAGAGATAAGGCCTGTCTACATTCTCTTGTTGTTGTTGTTGTATATGAAAATGGAAAAAGATTTATAGTTCCTTCATTCACTTTTAATTATCCATTTTAGACTTTTTACGTTCCTTAAAAAATAATAAATAAAATATATATTTTTTAATTTTATTCATAATAATAACGGCATTTCAAAAGTTTTGGGAAATGAGTAGTTAATTATAAGGGTAAAATAGGAAAAAAAAATTGTCTTTCTTTTTATTTAATATAGTAGATAATTAAAAATAAAAATATATTTTTCATATAGTGGAGAATTAAAAGTAAATAATACAATATAATAAAAGAGAAAAAATAGACGAGAATAATTGAAATCTTCCAATTTGGTAAACCAAATACAAATTGTTAAAAAAGTATTATTACTTTTAGTCCGCATTAAAAACTATTATATATAATAACTGAAAAAGTATATACTAACACTTATAAATTTTTATATATAACACAAAAAATATATATAAATTTTTATCACTTTATTAAAACTTATTATATATAATAGCTGAACAAATATATACTAACACTATAATTTTTTATATATAACATAAATATATATATAAATTTTATATATGTTTTCGACTATAATTTTTACACTTAAATCTCATCTTTCCTTAAAACCAAACCAAAAGTCCCATAACTCAAAAGCACACACAAAGTGAAAGTGTTTTGTGGGTGTCAGATCTCTTTTTCTCTGTTGAATGAGTAAAGCGTAAACATGTCAATTGAGAAATAATCCAAAATCACATCACTTATCCATTTCTCTCTCTTCTATATTGCTACTTATACTAAACTTTTTTAGTAAATCTTTTGGGACTTGCTAATGTCTGAAGCAATTGCTTATAAGGACCCAGCCATTAAACTCTTTGGTCGGACGATTCAGTTGCCCGATTTTCCGGCGCCGTCTCCGGCAGATACCGGAGTCTATAGTTCCTCAGCTGGAGAAGCGGAGCTAGAGCACAAGGTATATGATTATAAATGCTTCTTCTTCTATAGACTTTTTTTATTAAGTATTGTGTTTAAGTCATCCGAAGACTATTGTTGACTTTCCTTTTGGACCATCTTGTTAGGGTTTTGGTTGATTATTTTTGTTAGGTTATGCTGAAATGGAGGGGATTCGTATAGGGTATACTTTGATTCTTTTGTTTGGGTAGAAATTTTTACCTCTTTTGGCTATTAGGTCATGCATACTCAATTTTCTAATTTGGTTTCTTTTTTTGTCTTGAACATACAAATTTCGCCTTTTTTGTTTGTCTCCATAAATGGTTAGCTGTTTTCTAATAAAATAATTGCTGAATTTTCCATTTTATGCAGAAAGTTAATAGAGTTGTAATTTCGTGTGTTTCCATTCAACAAAACTCAATCAAAATATAGAGGGTTCTTTGTAACTTGTAATTTGACTGTACTTACCCACGCCGGGTGTTTACACCTAACTAAGAATCAACAGATCAAAGTGAAAATGCATATCACTTAACCATGGATAACGGTTAAAAAGTGTATATGCAAGGCAATGTCTCATGTTCATTGACTTGGTGTTAACACCCGGTGTAGGTAAATGTTTACCATAATTTGACTATTTTTATATGGCCATTGGCTTACCTCAACTCTCCTTCTTTTTCGAGCTTGGGCTAGGCTATGATTTGCACATAGGAAGAGTTTTGTTATGCCTAAACAAGTCTTTCCCCCCTATATTTGGTGAGCTGTGTTTGCATAGTTCAAGCAACATCTTTGCTTTGTAAGCTGTATGGTTGTTACATGTCCTGCCAAAGTTTCGTACTTCACATGCTCCAACATACTTCAGATATTTATATATGAGCTAGACTTGTTTAGTTTTTAACTTGTTAATTGTCATTGAATATAAAAGCATCAGAGGACACATGCTTCTGCTGTCTTGTGTTATTCCCTGTAACTGATGATATGATATTATGGAAAAGTTGTTTAATTTCTATTTAATGTGAATGATCAATCTTTTCTTAACAACTATATTTAGTGCTCTAACTATATGATGACCCATCCTAAACATACTCAAGCTGTAAAAGGTGTCCTCCCTCACTAGCATCTAAATGATACTATATGATTTCTATGACTTCCTTTTGTCTTTAGCCTCAATATTCTCTTAATGACCTCGTCATCCTTCAATGATAGGGAAGCTCAGTAGTCAGTCTAGGTATCAGGATCTAGTGAAATCTTGTTACACACTTGCCTGACCTTGCCACGTCCTTTAGTTATCCGTTATATGAATAATGCGTAATAAACTAACTTGTTTTACTCACATTCTACATACAGGGTCAGTGTGATGATTGTAAGGATGCGAATGAACATTTGATTGCCGAGGTGTTGCAGGGTCAGAATCCAATTCCAGAGAAAAGTGATATTATAGAGGAGTCACCTTCTTATAATGACTGTTCAACAGCCAAAACATTAAAAAGTGAAGAGGAGCAGGCTGAAACAAGTAATTCACAGGAGAAAATCCTGAAAAGACCAGACAAGATACTTCCATGTCCTCGCTGTAATAGCATGGAAACAAAATTTTGTTACTTCAACAATTACAACGTCAGCCAGCCTAGACACTTTTGCAAGAATTGTCAGAGATATTGGACTGCTGGTGGGACTATGAGGAATGTGCCTGTAGGTGCTGGCCGTCGGAAACACAAGCTCCCAGTTTTGCATTACCGTAACATATCCGTCTCTGAGACACTAACAGATCTTCCAAATGGAATCCAGCCATCTCCGCTCAAGCTCAATGGAACTATTCTTGCATTTGATACTGACAAACCCATGCGCGAGTCAGTCGGTTCAGTTTTGAACATTGCTGATAAAACTATGCAGAATTGCTCTGGGAATGGGTTCCACAGATATAAAGAGCTTGGAATTCAGGCTGGAGGTAATGGAGATGATCGTTCCGATGGATCTTCAGTTACTGCTTTAAGTTCAAAGGATAGTGATAATGGGTCGCCTGACATACCCAGACAGAACTGTGATAGCTTTTCACCTCATTTACCTTGCTTTACTGGAGCTCCTTGGTCATATCCATGGAGTTCTGTGCACATGAGCAACGCAGTACCTCCACCTGGTTACTATCTTCCTGGCTTTCCTATGCCGTTTGTCCCTGCTTATTGGGGTTGTGCAATACCAGGTTCTTGGAATGTCCCTTGGATGTCCCCATCCACTGCATACCAAAACCAAATGCCTCCAACTTGTAGTCCTAATTCTCCAACTCTGGGGAAACATCCAAGGGATGAGATTATTCTGAAATCAATGAGCAGTGAAGAAGAGCCACGGAAAGAGAGTAATCCACCTGAGAAGTGCTTATGGTTTCCAAAAACATTGCGAATTGGTGATCCAGGGGAAGCTGCAAAGAGTTCGATCTGGTCAACATTGGGAATAAAACATGACGCAGTTGATTCAGTCGGTGGAGGTTCTTTCAAAGCCTTTTTGCCAAAGAGTGATGAAAGGAACCATGTTTCAGAAAACTCTTCTGTATTAAAAGCCAATCCAGCAGCAATGTCCAGGTCATTAAATTTCAATGAGAGCTCGTAAACAGGTGTCTTTGGAGTCTTTGTAAAGGTTAAATGGTGGTGACCATGCAGGAAGTCTTCAGCTGTGCTATCTCCAGATTTATCTGCCACTGGCACTACTTACCCTTTTTTCACCTCCTCATGCAGGACCAGTTATTTACACAGTTTAGTAGGAGAAAGTTTAGGGGTAGATTCCTCAACTTCTTTTTTAAAAAATTAGAGTAGATCAATCTAGCTGCTAGTTCCTGCCTTTTTGTTTAAGTGAGGTCGGTGCTTTTTGTTTCGTAGATGGTTTTCTTGGAGTTTAGCTTTCTTAGTTGATGTGCATATCTTTACTTGAGAAAGTGAGAAACATAATAGAGTATTTGTATAAAGAACCACCCATGTGGTAAAATAAGTTGGAGGTAAAATGAAGAGTTTCTTATTTACCTTGTTGTTTTGTTTCAAGTGCTATTTTAATTTACCCTATGAATTGAGCTCCACTATACATAACCTGACCTTCCCTTTCTTCATCTATTTATTAACCCTCTTTTCCCCTGTTTTCGGGGAAAACATCTAAAATATTTGTCGACGAAATGTAATAGATGTCACAGACCTCACTTGTGGGATTACATTGGATATGTTGTTGATGTTCTAAATGTAATAGATGTAAATTGAACTATCCTGCAGTGGCTGTTTATGTTTTTCCTCTACAGAGACTTAACCGGGTTATTCTCCAACTCCTAGCAGTTGTATATACGACTAAAGATTGCCTGCGCTGAAAGAGGCAAAGTAATGGCCAATGTTTGAGAGATATTAGTTATCTGGTGAAAAACTAGGCAGCATCCCTTAATAGTGCCAGTGGCCAAGGGCGAAGTATAGCTTGTCATTGAGTTGCATACTTTGTTTCCATTTGATTACCTTTCTTAAGTCACCTCTTCTCTATCTCTGTCATTAGCATGTGAGCATATATAGCTGTGGGGCGTAGAACCATAACGCAATTAAAGATCATGTTAAATTTTGTTTGGTTATGCAACTGATTGTGCTCAATAATCACAATCAGATTACATTCATTTTGAACCAATTAACTCTACACATTCTTTCCTGGACTGCTACTAAAAATTGTTGGCAGAAGGAATGCAGGTTGTTGTTATCTGATGATCAACTTGCTGTAGGGTGAAGATGGAAGTTTGGAAATGTTTAATTCAATAAACTCTTCCAACCCTTATTGTTGATACCGCTAAAAATAGTTTAATATACTTTTATGGTGTCTGACTCATTGCTCATATTGGTGCAGTAATACAGCGTGCAGTCCCTCCACCCTTAAGCAAAGAGCTCGAAAAACCCACTTGTGAGATTACATTGGGTCTGTTGTTGTTGTGTTGTTGCAATGCATAAAACAAAAGAAGTACAGCAAGCGAGACGCAGATACATAATACTTTTTCTACTTATTCAGCTGTTTCTCAAGGGTGAATTGGATGAACAATGCAGCTTCTATATCTTGTTATACTTTCCTTGACTAATATTAACCATAGATTTTAAACGGTGGGTCTTTTTGAGAGAATCCTATACAACTATTTATGTGATCAGTTTTGTTGCTACCAAGGATTTAATTTTTCTGTAGCCTGAGGTTGCCTGGAAAGCCCAAGTCGGCTATATTTGCAAGTTATTTACTTCAAGCCTTCAAATGCTTTGTTAAGGTTTTATAATTATATGGAGCGTCGAAGTATGATAAAGTTATTGGGATTGAGAATCAAAAGTCAACTTCCATTAATATTAGCTTAATTTTGGCATTACTTTTACGTAAGTAATTCTTGAAGTACTGAAACCTTCTGCCTCTATCATCTAAAATCGACAAAAAGAGTTTAAGCAAGCATTTGTTTAAGGAGTTAAATTTCATTACTACAAGAACTATCTCACTTTATTTATCTAATATCGAAAAAAGCAAAAGAAGAATAGTTGAAGCAAGCATTTAATAGAGGAGTTAAACTGGTGTGTAAGTAAATATTTTGTCCGTTCACTTTTAGCTGTTTGCTTTTGATTTTATATCTCCTTTAAAGAAATTGAAGTATGTATTTTATAATTTTACCTATAATAATAATAACATTTTTAAAAGTCTTGAAAAACAATTTGGGTAATTAGTAGTTCATGATAAAGGTAAACTAAGAAGAAGCCAATTATTTTTCTGTTAATTTAATATAATAGACAAGCAAAAGTGAACAGAAAATAAATTAAAAAAGAAGAAGAAGAAGAATTGGTGTGGTAAAAGAAGAAAGCTGCGTCTCTGCCTTACGGCCCAGATAAAGTACATTTGTTTGTTGAAGCTGAAGTTTAAGCGTGGAGATGTCCCCCTCCAAGACAACAAAGAGGAATTGAAAAGTTGGACAAAACATTTAAATGGTGACACGTGATGCTTCCAATGTTATGTTCTCATAATTAAAAGGCATGCTTAATTATTTTGTTTAATGAAAGGTAAAGGTGGTTAATTAAGAGTTAAGACCTCGTTTCGATTTGCGAACATTCATGTGCATGCACACAAGTGATCTGACAAGCTTCTTCACCTTCTTCAATTCAATATATTGTATTTTTTGTTGCATTACACGTGAATTACTAACTACTAAGATTAGCGTCTAATATGAGCATTTTCCCCTTCAATGGGCACAATGCAATTCTGAATTCGAGTAAATAAGAAGATACCATATGATAAGGTTTGAATGGGTTTAAACTCCGCAATAAATAAAACTCTATTTTAATTTATTTATGTGAACATGTTTGACTGAGTAAAAAAAATACTTTTAGAATTTTTGGTCCGAAACAAGTCAAAAAGCGGCCCAGAATATTTGTGTGGTTATAAAAACTTCTGATTAAAGGTAGACGTTAAATAAAGTGAAGGGAAATGAGTCATTTTAGTTAAAAGTTGTTAGTAGCTAATTAATAGTGGTTAGGAAGCCAACTTGTTAGTTAGTTAGTTATAACTACAAACTTAACTAAATTGTTTAAATATATGTATTACACTCATTATTGAATACACTAAAACAAACAACTCTTATTGACTCTATCTCTCTATCTCTCTATACTTCTCTTTCTATGTTTTAGTCCATCTTCTTCGATTTCATCTTCTTCACTTAGTCATTGTATTGCATAAATAACATCATTGTATCAGAGCCATATAAGCTCAATCTTTAGCTTTAGTTCGTCCATGTGATTCACGAAGGAGAGGTAATTCTTGACTTCTGTATACACGTGAGATTCGACTTTTTTAAAAAAAGTTGATCATTACTAGGTGTAACTTGGTGAATTGTTCTTGGTGTGATACGTTAAGGGAAAAGCTTAAGGAAGGAATTCTGATAGAGTGTGGTGGATTACTCGAGGATTAACAATGATTTAAGTGTCGAGTGTTGATAATAGGCTACATAAATTATATTTACACCCTAATTATACCTTGCTTTATTATTTCTTTATAAGCTAAATGGTAACAAAATGCTTTAATTGGTGGTCTTTTGCTTCGCATGGAATAATCCAAGTTAGGAATAACTATAGAGTGTTTTGGAGTCATTAATGTGAAGAAAATATCAAATCAAGAAGCACTCGAGCGGAAAAAAGCAAAAAGTGGGCTGCGCTGAAATCCACTGCAACCGCGGTGAACCGAGGCAAGCCAAAGGCGTGAGGCAGAAGGGTTGTCTTTCACCGCTGTCACGCCGTGGCCACGATAAACTGTGTAGTTGCCCAAAACTTTTGGTGCCAAAGTGTAACTCGGGAAAAATTTATTCCAAACCCTTATAAACTCAAGAAGCTCGCCCAAGAAAGTATCAAGCTTGTTTTTAGACTACTTTGGAGGTAAGAACAAGTGTGAGAATATCAACCAAATATTAAAGTTTTTCTATCTTCTCTTTATTATTGCAATTACACGTTATGAACAATTTAGTAGTTTTGTCTTGCTTTGTTATGAGTAGCTAAACATTTGATCTACGGTTGATGGAACCAATTGTTGGATAAAGTATTGACTCAACTTTGTTATAATCGAGATAGATTTATTATACGATTGTTCAACTACGTTGTGTATGGTGATTAATTGAATGAGACCTTGATTAATCGTGTCTAATTGTCGTGTTTTGCTTGAGAAAGAATACTAGGTTAGACTGTTGTTGAACAACACCAATTTTGGGTAATTGAAGAGATTCGTTACTTGAACGTAAAAGTGGGGTTAGAGATAATGAAACTTTGGTGAGATAATTCAGAGTTGCACAAATTGTCAGCTAGAGTAGTTCGAGAGAATGCTCTAGTGAATTATCGCAGTTGATCGAGAGATAATTACAATAGCCAATAACTCATAATCCTCATAGAGTATTACAACGAAATTATAGCAAAAGGGTTAAGACTTAAACTAGCAATTGGGGAATCAATGCCCTAGATCTTTTTGCCATTGAATTATTTTTAACTCAACATATTATTATTTTTAATATCATTTAAGTAGTTAAACAAAAACTCAATTGTTATTGATAATAATGTTGCATCTGAAAAGTATTTGAATTGATAATAGCATTGACAAGAGTTGTAATAGGTATGTTAGTTCCCTGAGGATTCGACTTCGGACTTAAAACCGGATTATATTTGCAACGAACGCTTTATCTTTTAGAAGATATAATTGGGCATATGAGAAATCCAAGAAACAGACTACTGCGTCTAGAAGTACTGCGGAATCAGAATACAGAAGCTACAACAGTAGCTGAACTCATTTGGCTATATGGTCTAGTAATTGAAGTTGATACAAAGATATAGTTGCCTATTAACATCTATAGTGATAGTAAAGCAACAATACCCATAGATGCAAACCCAGCCTACCATGAAAGAACAAAACATATTGAAATTGAGTGTCATTTTGTGAGAGAATGAATTCAACAAGGGTTGATCATCACAAAGTACATCGCAACAACAGATCAACCTGCAGATATTCTTATAAAAGATTTAACCAAAGTTCAGCATGAGTATTTATAATCTAAACTAGGTGTGTTCAATATTTTTTCATCACCTAGTTTGAGGGGGATGTTAAATAATGTGAGGGCAGATTAGTCCTTTTAGTTAAAAGCTATTAGTAACTAATTAATAGTGGTTAGGAAGTCAATTTGTTAGATAGTTATACCTGCATACTTAACTAAATTGTATAAATACATGTAGAACACTCATTATTCAATACACTGAAATAAACAACTCTTACTTGACTCTATCTCTCTATACTTCTCTCTCTCTGCTTCAGTCCATCTTCTTCTATTTCATCTTCTTGCATGAATAATACAAATAGAATTGTAAGTTTAAGCTAAATTGTTACCAAATTTAAAAAGAGATCATTCCTTTTTTAACAGACCAAAAAAAAAATAGATTCACATAAACTGAAACAGAGGGAGTATCTATTAAGAAATTTATTGGCGACGAACTATGACTTCTATTACATCGGAGGCGGGCCCAAGTGGTAAGAAGCGGGTTCAACTGAACCCGCTTCGTCCAAAAATAATACAGTGTATAGGTATAATTATGGCTAAAACAAGGTAAATTTTGTATAAAATTATTTTTGAACACGCTTATATAGCTTATGTTAGTTATGGACTTCTCCGACTGAACCCGCTTGCACAAAACCTGGGTTCGCTACTATATTACATAGGGATTTTTACCTATGTATACCATATAACAAACCTTATTACTTCCCATGTTTAAGGTTTGTGTTTATTACATTAAGCATACCAACTTTCAATTTATGTACCATAATTCAAATTAAGGCTTTAATTATACTATCATTTAATGTAGGCTTGTATTTAGGGACAAAATCTTCCAATTAATATTTTTACCCGCTTCTCTCTCATCCACACAGTTAATTTTCCGCCCCCCCCCCCCCAATTTTTTCCACAGTTAATTCCTCTCCCACGTTTTTTCTTTCTTCAGTTTTCTTTCCCCCTTTATTCGTATAGCAGCAACCCACAATTCTCATCACCTTCATTCACTTCCCCCACCATTTTCATCCAATTCAAACTTTGTATTCATCTAAAGGATTTGATGGGTTGGTCAAAATCAAGCCTTTAACTTTTATGTTTGATTTTTCGGCTTTGTTGATACTCTTAAAAATAATACAACTTTATACAATACTTAAACTGATTTATAGTTTATTTGTAAAAATTTTAACTACAAGATATCTACAAACTGAATATATTGAATTTTAATATCCCAATTCTCATTTCAATTGTAACATAATTGACATTTTCGATAAAGTTGTAGAAGACTTGTAGAAGTTTTAGTCTTCCCAATCTACAATTTATCTACAAAATATCTACATTTTATCTACAATTTATCTACATTTCTACAATTTATCTACACTTTATCTACAACTTATCTACAATTTCTGGAAATATGTCTTCTTCTTCTTCTTCGACGACGAGTTTCAATGTGAAATTCTGTCAAAACCAAGTCTAATCTTGACCAAAACTCCTCAAAATTGAGATATAAAACTCCTAAACATATTCCGAATTATTTACAACAACACACAATCCAAATAAATAATGATTTTTGAAAACCCAAATTTAAATTCAAAGCTTTCAATCTTTTTAATTGCTATAAATGGTGGAAAATATATGGAAGAACAGACTTTTTTCAACTTTGAATTGTTCGTTTTTTCAACACTTCCTCTCGAAATCAACACTTGAATTGATTAGTTGAAAAGTAGACCAACAACACTAACCTTATGATCTTATTAACATATTGAATTGTTATATAGACCTTTTTATTAACTTCTGATAAGATTGAATTGCAATTGAATTGTTCTGTAGACCTTCTGATCTAATAAGTTGGTCAACTTCCTCTCGAAAATTTGAATTGTTCATTTTTTTTTTTTGAAAATTTGAATTGTAGTTCTAGAGAAAAATACATAGATAAGAAATCTCCTTTCCCTTTTTAAAAATTGAATTTAATGTAGAATTAATTAACACCAAGATTCTCTCCTTAATTTTAGCTCATTTTTAGGGAATATTCTGTCCTTTTAATGCCTATTAATCGAATGGTACAAACTTTGTAGGTAAAACGTGGACTGGGCGGGTAATTAACAAACTATGCATATTTAGGGTAATAATGTTTCATATATGGTATAAGTAGGTAAAAATCCCTATTACATAATACATAATCTAGTCCTAGTGCATTATATGTGGATAGGATTGATATTACTGCAGTTTCAGTTGTTGAGAATTAAATCAGTGGCGGAGGTATGATATATACTAAGGGTGTTAAAAAAAATTGGATTACAACTCACAGGAATCGAACCTGCGATTTTCTACACATTTTGAATACTCTTGACCACTAAACCAAACATTTGTCTTGTGTTAAGGGTGTTCAAAACTTAAAATATAAAGATAAAATATTAATTTTGCCTTATATATACAATATAATTTTTCGACAAAAAATGTTCGGGTGAACACCCTTTCATTGCCTCCGCCCCAAGAATTAATAGAGTAATAACGAACTCTGGATGAATACTCTTAAGACCTAAAAAAATTTAACTGAAATTAGCTCTTCTTTTTTAAATTATAAGAAAGAAAAAGAACCTTTTTACAAGTCCATTTTTGTTTGGCATAGTACTACTGCTACTATTTATTTCTATCTAAGAAAAGTTCACCATACCTTTCCAAAGTGTTGACTTCGAAATGTGCTATTGTTATACCTTTTACTAACATATTCCAATAGATATCTTCCTTTTTCAGGTCAATCCCACAAAGTTTGATCTATTCGTTATATAGCAAAATCTTTTCCATCAAGCAATTTAGATTAGAAAAATATAATAAATACACATTACTTATTTCAGATTCAATTAATATCTTCAATTTGACTTTTCCTCTTTTACCAACTTTCGAATTACTCTATCATTACTTTATCCGAGTCAAACTAGGCCTATGTTAAGGGCACGTAGTATTATTTTAACATATAGTATAGTTCAAAACATAAATACGACAGTCTGTCATTAAATTACTCTTATTTTCGAAAGTCAATTTAAGTCAGAACAAAATAAAAAGGAAAAAAGTTGTAAAATAATCAATTAAATGGGCTTACTAAAGGGAGTAATAAATGGGAAGCACTACCTGAAAACCCAGAAATAATCGGATCTGAAACCTTTCTTATTCTTTAAATAGCCATTTCGTCGATTTCTAGGATCTCCACTTTACTTACTGTACGCCAAGTGCCCACCTTATTATAACCCTCCTCACTTCCTCATACTTTTCACAAATTACAGACCCATTTTCCAGTTAAGAAAAAACGAAATCTATCAATGGGGCGTTCCACTTTCGTTGTGGCTGTTTTTCTCATGCTTTTCTTCTCTCTTTCTCATGGTAATTTTTTCTTGTTTCTTGTCTCTGCTTCTTTTGTGTGTGCTGCTATTTTCCTTACTTGTTTTGATTTGTGTAGGAATCGGCAGAAAAATGATCGGTTCTTCTTCCCATGGCGATACCAATAGAGTTTTACTTGAGGTTTGTCTCCTTTCTTTCAGTTTAATTTTTGTTTTTAGTCCCTGAATATTGACAAATTTTTAATTTGGTCCTTCTACTATCTGATTGAGCAATTTTTTCTTTCAAGTAATTGAGATGTGCTTAGTTATTTGTTATGCTTAGATAGACTTGTCAAATAACTGAAGGAGAAAAAAAAACCAGATAAATTGCTTATACTATTATTACTTAGAGAAATTAATAGAATTGGACAAGGCTTAAATTTGTGGCTTGTCAGAAGCCACCAGGTCCACCATACAAAAATTTATAGTCACACAAAATATGTGTACCTAAAATTCATTTTATACCATAAGTTCAAAAGCTTCTCTTTTTTCTTAAATTTTGTAGTCAAAGTCATGTAGGTTCACGTAAACTAAAAGGGTGTAGTATTTCTAATTTCTTTGCAACTCTGCTTACATGCAGAGTTGATCTCACATCCATATATGAAGTTGATGTTAATTAGTAAAATAGACAGAATTCATATAAATGATTTGGAATTTCGTTAATTTTTATTATTTGGGTCTAAAAAAGAAGAGCATTTTCTTTGGATATTTGACATAACAGGAGAAATCAGGTGCAACATATGATCTGGACTATATAGATGCTGGGCCAAACTTCAATTCTCATGGTGGTATTTCTGCTTCTCCTCCTCCCCAACGAGCAACACCTCCTCAAGACTTGAACTGATTGTTCTTTTTAAATTTTGCAACCTCTGTGTAGTTTTCGCTTATATCTGTTGATGGGACTTGTAGAAACTTGGGCTTTCTTTCTTGGGCTTTAAAGTTGTAGGGCTTTCTTTTCCCCTGCTTCATTCTCAGTTCATGTAATGACAAAATGTTTTGTTTGTTGTGTTCTCTTTCTTCCGTATACAATTTTGTTAAATTTCGTCATTCACCAACCTTGTTTCTATAATCAAACATATCTACTTTTATTTTGGGCCTAAGACAACATAAATCCAAACGAGAAGTCCAACATGTATAACCCACTACGGCGATGGGTTCGGCCGAATAATCAAATTATGAGGAATCCTCTTTAAAATGAAGAGTTTAAATGTATACAATTATACAATCAGATCTCTCTATAACAATATCTTTATATTATAGTTATTTACTATAAAAGCCTAGTTTTTTTCATAACCGACCTTTTTTGTTATATTTCACCTCTCTATAACAACAACAATCATCTTTCCGACAGTGCGCTCTTTGTAAATTACCCTTTATAACAGCCACGAAGATTTTCTAAAATTATTACTAATAATAATTCTAAATATTTAACCAAGTATTTTATAACTACAATGTAAAACTTATAATAGCTATATATATATATATATCTTCAATAACAGAAAAGACAAAGTTGACTCAAAATGTCCAATAGCAAAGGCTACTGAGTTTGCTACACTAATACTGAAAAGAGAAATAAGAAACAAGGAAATAATCCAGGTAAAATGGTAACCACCCACATTCAACTCCTTCAACCTAAAATGTGATGGAGCTGCAATGGGGAACTCAGGCAGAGGAGGTCTAGGAAGGGTTTTCAGGGATGCAAGAGGAAACTGGGTTCTGGGATTCATAGGCTCAGTCCAATACACCACCAACACACAAACATAGCTGCTAGCTCTTCTCAAAGGTCTGCAACTCGCGGAGGAAAAAAACCTAACACCGCTGAAAATAAACACAGACTTAACAGAGGTAATTACAATGTTAGCTAATGGTAACCACTATTTTGACTCTATCATTTGTAAATGTAGGTCAAAGATTAGGCGACGTGGTGGTGAAGCATGCGTACAAAGAGACCAACCAAGTAGCTGACCTCCTGGCAAAGGAAGGAGCAAAAAGGACCTTTTTTGAAGAAATTTTTATAACAATTAGTTCCTCCGGTATTTATCAACAATGTATTTTGGGAAGACATCATAGGAACTTTGTTTCAAAGAAACATTCTGGTCTGTAATAGTAATAGTACAATAATGGGGAACATTGTTCACACGTACCTAACTACAAACAATGATTTTGTTAGCCCTAACGGGCAATTTCGTCCTTGATTAAGTAATGCAAATATGCACCTTTGAACAAAAAAAAAGTCATGTAGAAACATTTAGAAGCATAATCCACCCTCTGATTGTAGTTGGTAGTGAAAGATGATAAATAACTTAAAACATAATATGGCGAGTAATGGAGATTATTATATCTCTAGCAGTTATAATGTAATGTTAGGACAAATATCAAGGTGCAGGGAAATGAATTTGACTGGAGTAAGGTATTACTACCAAGACACGATTTATCCAAGACACGATTTATCTTGTGGCTGACATACCAACAAAAATACAAATAAAAGGCAAATTATTACAGCTGAACATTCTTACTATAGGTGATGTTGAGTGTTGCCTGTGTAATCTGGGAGTGATAGAGATACAAGAACATTTGTTTGGGGACTGCTGCTGGGTAAAAAATATGAGAGATGCTTTGACTAGTTAGACAACAATCAGACCACCAGACATGGCAATAATACCAGATGATACAGTGGATTAAAATAAGCCATTGGAAGCAATTAAGGAAGGAGGCAACGATTATAGGAGTAATTGTATACCATACTAGGCAAGCGAGGAACTAGAGAATTTTTTAGACAAATTAACCTGAACGTGGAATTCTGTGTTGGGCAAATTAAGAAGGAGCTGGTGGACAAAATGGGCATGTTTGCAGAGTCTAAAAGAGTAAAACAGTGTCCACTGACGATACAAAGACTATGTAATTAAGAAATTTTAGGTTTGGATTGCTTTTAGATCTTTACTCTAAAGTCATTGGAAATTTGTACTTAGAAGAGGTATTTTTTGTTGAGGTCTTGATGTACTAGAAGAGATAGTACACTTGATGCTCTTAGGATGTAAAGCATTTGATTATTATGGTGTTATTACAAAAAAAGATATTTTGGGCCAGCTGAGCTTTGGATTGGGTCTTGATCTTGAAAATTTACCAAGATATGATAAAAATTTATGAACAAACATATATTAGCCAAAAACCCAAATAAATTTTGACAAAATTTATGATCAAACCAGTCCTTAATATGAAGTTATTATACGTTCTAAGGGTGTCGAACAGTCGAAGATGTAGAAGTATAGAATAGGGATTCGTAGCCCTTATTGAACAGGAAGTTTAATATTTTTTCTAATGGCAGGTTTTGCAAGGAGTTTTTCCTTGTCGCCAGCCTTATAAGTTGATTTAAAATATGGATTTGGGATGTCCAGGATATGTAAAGTAAATACCAAAATCTCAACAAAAATACTCCACAATACTGAAACCAAAGTGAAACAATGAGTCGTAAAGAAAATGCACCGCCCAATACCCACTTCCAGTGTTTATTGTTGACCATTTTGTTGGCGATTAGAGAAAAAAAGAAAATTTGGAAGTGCTATTGATTTATCGATTAAATAATAGACCTACTGCTTGGCTGAATTAGTAGTCTCATATTGACTTCTTTGTTAGAATATACTGGAGTATAAAATATGAAACGTCACGGATGTCTATTTCCTAGGGCTTAATAGCGGCAAGCTATGTTAAAAAATTTCACAAAATAAATACTTAATAAATTTAGCCTTGCCGTACCTTTACTTACAAGAAAAAAGAGGTTGTAATTCTTTCAAGGAATAACTAGTCTTCAGAAGCAGAGTTAGCCCGTCGGATTCGGATAGGGTGAACTCAGTAATCTTTTACCAAACTTTTTATTTGTCTTAATAAATTATAAAATTATGCAAAAATTATTAACTAAAATCTAATAACTTAAAGAAATTAAAATACTAAGCTCATAAATTTTAAATCCTCACTTATGTGCTGATCTTTATTCTTTTTATTGGAAAGTAGCATATGACTTTTACTACTTTCCCCTCCCCCGTGTATTTCACGATGACCTCTTGGTCAAGTTTGGAATTTCCTCATGCAGAAGTAGACTGAATTGGTGTACCAATTATTTCCACTTTAATTGGTAGTGTATTAAGAAAGCGATAGCATGGAAAATGCAGTGAATTCCTTAGTGCCTGGCTGCTAAGAACTTTCAGTAAACCTTCTACCAAACCAAACCAATAAACTCGGGTTTTTCACTCTCGGGTTTTTTCGGGTTTTCGAATTTTTCGGTTTTTTCGGTAAAATCTCCCTATAACAAAATATATAAATTGTGCTCAAAATATTTCTTTAATCCTAGTGAGATACAACTATACAAAGTATTTTTGAAGAAAATAATACAAAATATGAGAAGTATCATGACATTATCCTAAAATGTTCAACGATAAAGACAATAAAATTATGTAATATAAATATTGCTAATTAAAAAGCTATAATAAAAATAAATATAATTTAAAAGTAATAAGTCGTGATAAAATAAGTAGACTAATAAGGGAGTGCCAATCACATGACTAAACGCTAATAAAGAAAAAATAAAAATATGTTATGCATTTTTATCTAAATTATTGTAAAATAAAATATAAATATTCAATACATTCTCGTTCATAGTATTGAATTGAATGTCTTTTGTTAGTATTAATATTGATTTGATATAAGTTTAGGCGTTTGTTAGCATTATTTAATTTACTAATGTTAATAGCTATAAAACTTATTGGAACATTCAAAAGTTCTAAATCCAATCTTAAAAGATAAAATTATAATTTTTTATAAGAAATATTTATAAATTACATCACAATAAGTATATTTATATATTAAATATATCTAATATTTCTATATATGTAATGTCGGGTTGGTTTGGTTTCGGTTTGACTTTCTTTAGTTAAAACCAAACCAAACCAATTATGGTCGGGTTTTTTTTTCCCCTCCCCCGTGTATTTCACGATGACCTCTTGGTCAAGTTTGGAATTTCCTCATGCAGAAGTAGACTGAATTGGTGTACCAATTATTTCCACTTTAATTGGTAGTGTATTAAGAAAGCGATAGCATGGAAAATGCAGTGAATTCCTTAGTGCCTGGCTGCTAAGAACTTTCAGTAAACCTTCTACCAAAATGAAAAAAGAAAATTATATGCGAAAGAACTAAATAATATTTCAAGAGGAAAGACTCTCTAATTGGTTAAAAGTAACTTTTTCTTATATGTTCTTTTAGTACTGCAACAACAATTGGAAACAATCTCTAAAACAACAACTCGAGTATGATCGATCCCACCTACCTTATCTCTTTTTTAGGATAGATAGGTTATTTCCAATAGACCCTCAACTTAGAAAAATATAAGCATCACATTAATGAAAATATAGATTAAAAAAAAATAATACCAAAAAGTCATATAAAAACAAAATAAAAACAGTAAGATATTAGAGCGATCAACAACGAAAGAAAAAGTTATTCTTTTTATAAGCAAAAAATTAAAGGTTTAATAACTGTTAACACGCATGAGAATTGAGTCGAAAAATAGAAGTGGTGAATTTCCCTCTACATATTCGCTAGGTTTTATCTTATCAAATTTTGAGCGAAAATTATATTAGAATAGCTTGTTGAATTCAGGAGAATATGTCAATATTGACTAAGTATCTGTTAAAACGGAAAAAAGGTCAAATATACTCATGTATTTTAGAAATATGTTAATTTGTACAATTATATAATGTTCATTCCCTTCCTACTAGTTTATTTCCATCCATCCAACTTTATACTTCCCTTAGTAGAAATGTTAAAAAGAAGTCCAAATGTTCTCTTTTCATCTAATTTGGATTTCTCAAGATAGAGTAGAATCAAGAATCAAATCAAGGATTTAGCTTTAATTAGCTGAAATAAAAAGAAGGAATCACATTTAAAGATTATTTATTAGTATATGTTCGAAGTAAATAATGCACTCAACAAATGTCATTTGAAAGAAATACAAAATAAGTAATAGCCAACACTACTTGACAATCTACAGAAGACGGCGCCATTGATGAAGATGCCTTTGAAGCTTGCTATTCGGGTATGGATACAGAGTTCTTTTAATTAATTAGGCGATATTTAAAATTGGCCAACCGGACAACGACACATGTTCCACTGTTTAAATGCATGGATATATTTAGACACAAAGTATAAAAACAGAAAAATATTTGAATCCAAAATATAACGAGTGATATATTTAAACCTTTTTCCGAAAGTACATAAGTATATTTGGTCCTTTTTCATTTTTAAAATAATGACTATAACACGCCTAAATGGGTCTGAATAGGTCTGTATGATTAAGATCTATAACAGAGACTTAATTTCATTAAGATGCTATCACATATTCATTATTAACTGCTATCACCGCCTACCATTATCAACTACCACCATGTCACCACCACCACCATACTCAACCACCACCACCACACACATCCCCCCACCACCACCTCCACCACCACGCCACCATCATCCTTAATAATAGCCTCCATTATCGACCATCACCACCTACTATCCCCACCACTCCGACCACCATCGTTCTCACCAGCAATTAACACTCATCCGTATCAACTATCACAACTGACCACCCCATCACTATCAACAAGCACAACTGGCACTGCCCATCATTATAACCTACCACCACCCACCTACCACCTTCCTCAATCACAACTACTACCTCCACCCGACATTATTAACTATCACCACCCACCACCACCATCCTCAATCATAATCGTCACCACTACTAATCATTACTAACTACTAGCATGAACCACCATCATAAACCAAAACTACCACCAACCACCGCCTCTAGTCGGCATTCTCCCATTAGTCATTACCACCAACAACTATCATATTTAAAAAAAATTATATATTTTATTGATATATATATATATTTTATTGATAGAATATTTGATTAGTTAATATTTCATTTGAATTTTATGTTTATTAATTTTCAAATAAATATAAATTTTATACATTCAAATGTTAAAAATCAAACAGTATTAATTATTTCTATTCAGATCTTAATACACATCTTAATATATTCAGATGTGTATGTAGATTCAGATATATCAATATAAATATGTATTGAGATTCAAACTTCTTAATTTTTTTTTTAAAAAAAAATGGGGCTAAGTATACTACCAAAATCAATGAGGAAATTCCATGGTACCTTCCTTCTTATAATGGTCAACTAAACGAGGCTTTTTTTCGTTACTGGAAAAGGCTTAATTGGTACAAAAGCAACCACAAACTGACAAAAGAATTTCTTTAAGAAAAACGGCCAGCCCTTTTCCGTTCCAACAAAGAGGCAAATGACTCTTCGCAGTAAGAAATTATGAAACTTCTTTGACATTTCCATTGGGTGGAATTGCAGACCAAATATTGATTATTTTTGGTCATCTTTTCCCACGAAATCATAAACTGCATCCACTAAGCACCTTCCTCCTCTTGAAATTTCAAACTTAATTCAACCTCCTTTAGTTTAATTTCCTCTTTGTATATATATATCTCCCTTGTACCTTCCCCCATTCTCATCAAAACCAAAACAACAATCTCCTTTCCTCTGCTTTCTAAAATCTGCATGCAAAATTATTACCCTCCTTTCACCATATAATATAACAAAAATGGCAGCTCCTAGTTATTTTAATCGTTTTCCAATCAAGAAGTTCCCTGTAACTACAATTCCTATGCCTTTGCTAATTCATGGCTTAGTGGGTTTCTTCTTTCTGTATATAATCTGTGATTGCGCTAGAAGATTTTTCAGTTTTTTGTCTTTTGCTAAATCCAAAGTTAATGGTGAAAAGGAAAAAACCTACCAAAACCTGACATCTTTTAGTGAGAAAGTAGTTGATGGAAGCCTATGCAGGGAAGAGGTAGAGTTGGTTATGGCTAATTTGGGAATTTTTGTCCATCCTGAAGGTGTAAAGATTCAGGAGAGGTTGGATTCTTGTGATATTTTTGAACTATTTGGAGAGGAATTAGAAGCTAAAGAGCAAGATGTTAAAGAAGCTTTTGACGTATTTGATAAGAACAAAGATGGATTTATTGATGAATTGGATTTGCAGAGAGTTTTGTGCGCTTTGGGATTAAAGCAAGCTGCAGACTTGGAAAATTGTAAGAAGATGATCATGGCTTTCGATGAAAATGGAGATGGTAGAATCAATTTCCAGGAATTTGTCAAACTGATTTAAAATTTTGATTAACAATTCCTTGTAAAAAAAGGGGAAAAAAAAAAAGATGAACACAAATAGTTTGTAACATTCTTTAATTTATTAGATTCACCTTTGCTTATTATGATTATCAATTTTGCTTAAATTGTTTGCCTCAATTATTATGTTTTGGATGATAATCGTATCAATATATCACTGATTAAAATATATGGTAGAACTCAAAGCGAAGCTACATGGTAGCAAGGGTAGTCAACTCACCACCTTTGTCGAAAAATAATATCATGTATATAGCTAAAATATTAAAATTTATATATATTTAATATATATTGAACACTCTTGTAACAGTGAAGAGCCATAGTTTAGTGGCAAAAGGTAGTCAAAAATGTGTTGGGATGTAGGAGCGAACCCGCACTTCAACATTTATTTTTTCGTGTTCAAATTTAAACACCCTTAAATAGTTTTCTGGGTAGAACTGTCTTAGGATTCTTGAGAAGACTATTGCGATGAAGTATAATAGCTGCCTGTAGAAATGGGGCAGTAACATGGAAGAAGCAACCTTAGAGTGGTATTTTAAATTTATGCTAAATTAGACAAATTTATCCTACCTTAGACAAATTTATCTATAATATTTTAATCATAAAAAAAGTAAAAATGTGATTTATATTGCCTTATTATGCGACTAGTTAATTTTACATGTCCAGACTTTTTTTTTTCTTAATTTCCCAAGTTAGATTGGTTTTTACTTGAGAGTTTAGATAGTAAACTCTTGAGGATTCTAGAGAGGTAATTTGTGGCAATTCTCAACAATAATAATACATATAGAAAGTAATTGAGAACATAGGTTGCCTGAAACATAAACAAGAAGTATGTTTGTACTACTATTGCCTTAAACATAATCTAGTATTAGAACTCGCGCGATGTACGGACTCAAATTATATCAATATATGATATATGTTGTTTGAATTATGTGCAAATTACCTTAAAATATGAACCTTTCATATAAAAATTATATAGCATTAGATATTAATTATGAAGCGGGATATGAAATTATTATTCAAATCTCATAGTACGCAACTTTTTTTTAATTTGTAGCAACGTAACCCCTTAATTTTAGTACTTGCATTTCATTCCGATGTCAATATTAAAACGTACAAAATAAGTGATGTTGTGATATGTCTTGTTTGAGCACATTATATTATATTATTTTAACAAAATTTTAACTATCACATTGTTTTTGACTAAAAGTCAAATAAGTCTTATTCATCACATTGTTTTTATGCAAATTCTTTTTTATTTTTGTTATTTTCTTGTAGTTATTGTATTATTTATTATTTAATATGATTAACCGTTATATAATTTTTTATTAGCTTAATAATTAAATTATTATATTTCTTATTATCCTTTTAATAGTCTTTAATAGATATGAGCATTTTAATCATTTAAATTTATCAGTAATATTTTTAAATATAACTTAAATCGGTTTAGAATCGGTTGATGATCTAATTTGCATCACTATACCCCTCTATTATTGTGGGATACTTATTGTATCGCATAGCATAATTTGTAGTATATTTCAAATACATCAAAACTCATTTCATTGTCATGAAAGTTCAGTGCAAACTTTCTTATGTCATAGACTAATACGTATCAATTTTCGATTGCATATCAGATTATTGATTACACTTAATGTATCCATCGTATATTATAAAAATAGCTGGAATGATCGGCATCAGTCGTAGCCACAACCTTTTAATATAAAACACATTTTTCAATAACTCTGTCATTTTCAAGTATTTGTATGTTATTTATTCATTAGTCTATATGATATATAAATTATAGCACCTTCATTCATGAAACAAATCCAATTTGCAATTGATTTTCATCATGTTCATCGGTTGGTTCACCTCATTATAGATCAGTGTATTAATACATTTGTTCATTAACGATCATGTCCATACAAAAACGTAAAAATGTATCTTTCTATGAAAAGTCACAACTTTCAAAGTAACATCATTTCATAAAAGAACAAAACAATATAAATTTTCAATAAAGAAAATGATCTTTCGAGAAAGGCATGTGACCAACTTCCAAATTAGTAGTTCCATCAACTAGTCGTCATTAAGACTAAACACTTGATGAATTTACCAACTACAAGTTTCAAAAATTATATCACTTAGACATTACACCTAACATTGGCTTTTGTCATGCATAAGCCAAAAGTCCCCCCACATTTTAAATATTTCATCAACATACCATCTACACAGAATCAAAAAATGACTATATGATTTTAAGTATTCTTAATGTAAACACGTGTGTTTACAATTATTAATTTTTTAAATTATTTGATAATATTATTTGGTCAAATCTCGCATGTCATTGTTTAGGTGCTTGTCTTAGTCTGTAAAGTGACTTAACAAGTCGACACACATTCTTTTCTTTTTCAAGAACCACAAACCCTTGAGGTTGTTCCATGTAAATTTTTCCCTCTAAATCTCTATTTAAGAAGGTTTTTTTTTTAAGTTCATACGATGAATTTCAATGCCATACACGGCGGCTAATGCTATTAACACCCGAGAAGATGTAATTCTCTTTACCGGCGAGTATGTATCAAAATAATCAAGATCTTCTCATTATCTATGTTGGTAATTAATCTTGCTTTATATTTGTTAGTAGTACCATCAAATTCCATTTCCTTTATGAAATGTAGAACGCAAAGGTTTATTTGCTGGAGGAAGATCAATCAATTCTCAAGTTTGATTACTTAATATGGATTCTATCTCACTATTGACTGCTTCTTCCAATATTGTACTTCTAAGGAAGACAATATTTCATTAAACGTTTGAGGCTTATTTTTCAACTAGAATGTCAGAAAATCCGGTCCAAAGAAAGTAAATATCTTTTGACGTTTACTACATCTTGGATTTTTCTAATTCAATGTATTTTCCTTTGCTTCTTCCTGATTTCTCTTAGATATTTCACTAGACGACTCATATTCCTTTTTATACGGATAAATATTCTCAAAGAATTCAGCATTATCTGATTCAATAACTATATCAATATGAATGTCGGGATTTTACGATTTATGAATCGAAAAATAATATGCCTTACTGTTTATTGCATATGTTTATTCTTTTGGTTTTAAGAACGTACACTTTACCTATCACACTTGAAAATATTTCAAGTGCGATTTTCTTCTTTTTAATTTTTTTAATATGGAATAGAATGTGTCTTGCTATGGAGAACGTGGATGAGTATTCGGTGAGCTGAATGCACAATATGTGGCCTTAAGGAATTTAAAAATAGAAAATTATAGAAGCAAATAAATGTTAGTTCAATAAACAAATCGTAAAATAATTCTGAGCCTGTTGAATGTACAATGTGTTCTTAAGGAATTTAACACCCTCATTGTTACCCAAGGTATACACATTAAAATCCTCCCAAGATAGAACGGAATAACTATTTTGTGATAGTGGCACTTCAATCACAGAACTTCAACGAACTCAACAAATAGACCAAATCACACGTGACGCGTATGTTTATTTAAAAAATAATACAACAACGTAGAAAAGAGGGGAGAAGATTTTAGATTTTACATCTCTGATTTCGTGTCTGAAAAATGAGGCAAATCCTCTAAATTTATAGACAAAGGAATGGTAATATGGAGAGGTGTAATCTAAATGGTGATTCTTCCATTTTTCATTCACACCCCTTATTAAAAAAGCAACAATGAAAGATTGAAAACAGTGCCCACTTTGTTCAACTTGGAAAAGTTAGAGGACCATTATTATTAATGTGTTTTCTTCAATTTCAACTTCTTTACATTTCTCACCCTCACCCTCTGTCCAGAAAAGGAAAAACAATTAAGGGTGTGTTTGGTAGGATGAAATATTTTGTGTATTTTTTAATTTTTTATGTTTGGTTGGCATAAATATTTTAAAAAATATTTTTCTTATGAACTCATTTTTCTTTAATTTGAGGAAAATATTTTTCATAACAAAAAGAGAAAATATTTTTTCCAAAACTCCTTCTCAATCTTTCCCACATATTCCTCAATCTCACCAACCCAGCCCAGCCCCAGCCCCTCTCTCCAAAAGACATTTTTATAAATATTAATTTTTTTCCATCACCACCCTGCTACCCCCTCCCCTATCCCCCACCCCGTACAATTTTATTTTTTTTGTAATTTTAAAAGTTATGAGAAGGTTTATGTGTTTGAAGGTTTTCGGGTTCAAAAGTTTCGCAGTTTGAAAGTTTATGAAATTTGTGGGTTCGGAAGGTTATTGGTTCGAAAGTTTATGACTTCATATTTATTGTATCTTAATTATTTATGAAAACTCTTGAAAAGTCATTTTCCTTAATTTGCATACCAAAATACCAAAAAATAAATAAATTTACAAGTTATTTTCTAATTTGTATAAATATTTTCCACAAAAAATATTTTCCATTATACCAAAACACCCTAAACCCCAATGCGAGTAACTAAGACCAGCAGCTGCAAATACAATTAGTATATGTTTTTAAAAGCAACATAATTTTTTAGTCTTTACTGATATAATTAATTTCTTTCAGAATATTTTTGTTTACTCATTTGCGAAAGGAGCAACAATTTTTAACCTTATGTTTCTCGTTCCAAACTGTCAATATAAAAATTTACCTGCGCCGGGTATTCTCTTCAAACACTATGAGCTATGACATATAGTTCAACTGCCATCTTTTTTCTGAACTTCTTGCTATTCTAAAATTGTGAGAAGGGATATACCTAGCTTTAATTTGCTTAGATTGGAGTTGGTTGTTTATTAAAATTGTTTGATGTTGAAGCATAATTATTGTTACAGTTATAATAAAACTTTCTCATATACCAACATAACCAAAAAATAAAATAAAAATACGCCATAACCTTTAAGAAATTGTAAGGTGGAGAGATTGTCCTTTACAAGACATAGCACCTAATACAACTTAGAGTTTCCTTTTATTATAGTACTGGCATTTTTTCCTTACAAACAAATAGTCTAGACAATTGGTACATTACATATACTCAGCATAATTAGTGCTTAGCTCTTTTACAGTAAAAAAAAAAGGTAGATATTTTTTTTCTATGCACACAATATTGTAATGCTATTACTATAAAGTTGGGCAGTAAAACCTCACAACTGCCTCTCCCTAAACGTCAATAACCACCCCCAAAAAAAGTAGGCCAAATCAATTCCTTTTCTTCCACAATTGAATGGCCAAGCAAAAAGTGCCAAATTGCGCTTTTCTCAGATTTTTTTTTCTTTCTTAAATTATGGTGAGTAAAAGCCATTAAATTAAGGCCAACTCTTGGAATAATATTAAAATTAAATATATAGTAAGCACTATACTTTAAAAAAATTGATATTAACGGAACTGGCCTCCAGTAAAAGTCTGGCCAAAGGACCAGGAATGAGGAGCGGCATTATAAGAGACAACAGTGCGACCATCACTTGTGGTGACTTTGAAAGATAAGCTTTGGCCATTGAGGTAAGCGTTATTCTGCCAATTTTGGCCCCAATTTCTTGACATTGGTTGCCACTGAGTTCTTGATCCCTTGATGTACAATGATCGTACATCTCCTGCACCCCCAACATTGGTCACAAGTACCAAGTTGAAGTAAGAGTGCCCATTTATTGTAAATCTAATTCCTCCCCTTCTTCTGCAAGGTACCCTGTAAATTATGTACACATTCAAGAAAATTTAGTTTAGTTCCTCCCTGTAAAAGATGTACGTATTCAAGAAAATTATGTTTAATTACTCCATCTATCCCAATTTATATAATAAACTTTTTTTAGTCTATCCCTAAAAAAATGATTCATTTTTATATTTAAAAATATTTGGCTTTAAACTTTTTATTTTATTGAATTGTAGCCACATAAATATCTATAGGAAAAATTTCATATAAGAATAATTTGGCTCCATACTTTTCAATTTTACCGCCCCTATTTCAATTTACAATCACATAGCCCAAAAATAACAGGTTAACATTCAATGCCCTACTCCAACATGTTCTAAAAATTACTATCTAATTTTTAAAAAATATTGCTCAAGCTTTGAAGTTTATTTTTGAATCAGTAACAATGACTCAAATATTAGTTACCAAATCTATTTGGGTGGTAAAAATAAGATTTTTAACAAATTTAAATATGTGAGTTTAAACTCCGAATTTGATTTTGTAAGAAAGTTAGAATGAGTGTTATTTAGACTTGTTAGAAATAATATAGTATAAGTTAAAAAACACCTTTATGAAATAATTTAGAACACAAATTTCAAAAAAAAAATTGTTTTTGTACTAAAATTTGTGCATATGTGCCTACATATGATGACACAAAGGTAAAATTGTTATTACATAGTACGGAATAAGATGAAAAAAAAAAAACTTTTAAACTTATGGTGTAAATGAGATACATATATTGATTTAGTGTGGTTATAAACTATTTCATAAAGGTAAATTATTTTTAAATATAAAAATAGATTTTTTTTTTTTGCATGGACTTAAAAGGAAATCGGTTCCATATATGGAAACAGGGGGTATATAATAGTTAGGGAAATGTTCAAAAATACGATCTATTATACCAGATATCTTAATTTTATCTTCCATATACTTTGAACAATGCCATAGTTGTCATTAATTAAGAAATTTTGGT
The DNA here is from genome assembly GCA_032618575.1 of Nicotiana noctiflora. Taxonomy (NCBI): domain Eukaryota; kingdom Viridiplantae; phylum Streptophyta; class Magnoliopsida; order Solanales; family Solanaceae; genus Nicotiana; species Nicotiana noctiflora. The sequence goes on from JASVEL010001851.1 coordinate 139,278, forward strand.
ATAGTAAAAAGGGTAAATTTGGAGTTTTTCCGGATATCAACAATGACACTCACTTTCCAGTCTATTAGCTACACATAGTACTATTGAATTATACCTTCGGTAGGCAACAGGAACAATGCCAGATCTATATTGAGCAATGCGCAAGTAGACAGGCTGAGAGAGATCAAAATGGTGATTTGGAGGGTCACACCAACCACCTGGTGGGCAGAAATTTGTTGCTGTCACAGTATGGTGCCAGGCAAGCAGTACTGTCGAGCATTCACACACCTTAGCTGAAAACATGCTCCACAACTCAACCCATTGTTGAACAACGCCGTGCTCAACGCAGCAGTGTTCGTCCCATAGCCCGAGCTGTATAGATTTCCATATCCACAAGCCCCACCTGTTAAAACTCCAGATCATTATAGAAATATACCTACTATATACTGGGGCGAAGGCACACTTGGGCAAGGATGGTCAACTAACCACCAAAATTACACTGTTTATATAGGTAAAATATTAGATTTTAGAGTTATATAACATGTATTGAACACTTCTCAGGATTTTTTTTTTTTACTTATTTCAAATTTGAACACCCTTGAGAAAATTCTTGGCTTCGCCACTGACTATATATATCACTAATTAAGGATAAAAACCTATGCTTAAATTAATCTGATAGTGTAAAAATTCTTCCGTTAACGTACCCATTGTTCCAGAAGCATCGCCTCCACCGTAAAAAGTTGCGTGTGCATTGATCCAACCACCATAATAGCCATGAACAGATCGAAACATGAGGGAAATTCCCATAAACAAAAGTATTAAAATACCCATTTTTTTAACCTGCAGGGGAGAGAATGAAAGTTTAGTGCTATTAAAATTAGTGATGTACTAGTACGTAATTACATGCTATAAAATTTAGAGAGAAATAAAATAAGAAGATTGAAAAATGACTCACGAAAATGTGTTTGCTTGACTGACAAAAAAGAATGAGGTAATGAAGGGAAGATATCTGCACTCGTGGAGAATAAATAGAGGAACTAACGGGTGGTTTTAGGACTTAAAATCAAAGGTCCAATATTAAATTAAGCTGACCAACTGCCAAATTTCTTACTGTAGTTTGGGACCATAAAATTGTAAAGACTGACCAGTACTATTTTAATATACAATATTATATGGTAATAAAATTGAAAATAGAAGTTTTGTTTTCTCTGGAAAGGAAAGCCGCGTGGTATAGAAGTAGTCCATTCAGGAATGAGGTCGACAGTAGACTAGTACAATTCTGATTGGTTATGGCTAATTGCTCTCTATAGAGTAGGGCTACGTAATATTACTCACTTTTAAAGAAGATGGAAAACAACTGGGAACCATCAAAATCCCAAGTAATTACCAGATTTTTGCATTTAATTGTGTGACTAATTATCATAGAGTAATTAATTTGGTGAAAGTCATGACATAGGAAGGTTCAAATTCTAGTATTTTACCATAAATATTTCCGATCCACTTTATTTGATTTTTTGGCTTTTTTCATAATATTTAATTAATTAAAGTTGTCATTGGAGTAAATGAATTAGGAATATTGTTAATATGGTCAATCTTATTATTAATTAATGCTAAAAAATATTCCTTCTAGTCCATAATAATTGATCAATTTGCCTTTTATTTTTGTCAAAAATAGGTGTTCATTTATATAATCAAGAAAAAATTCAATTTATTTTACCAAAATTATTCTTATGTATATATCTCTAAAAAGTCTTTTACTCCTCACATTAAATTATGACGCAACCACTAACTATTTTTGTCTAGAATTTAATATTTCCTTAATGGGTATGCCCAAAGCAAATTGGTCACTCGTTATGAATCAGAAAGAGTAAATCTTTTAATATACGTGAAAACAACTAAAGAATCAATTGAAATAAACCGGATTAAGTAGATAATTTTATTTTATGTGATTAAGCATTTTACGCTACTAAAAACTGATAGCAAATGTCCGGTAAAATAGTTGAAGTGTACGAAAATTGACCTAAACACGACAACAAAAAGAAGATCTTACCGGATTGTTAAGAGCTTGAGTTGTCGATTTCTAAGTTTTAAAATAAAAAAATAATAATAAAAAGAAAATCCTTGATATAGGATTCCATTTTTAAGAAAAGAGAGGTGCAGCTTAGACAACCATATCTTAAATATAACAAGATTATTCCTCATTCCCTTTTGATTGATTTTCACATGATATATTCTTTTGGTATAATTAATACGCAGGACACACGTAACTGCAATCCTTCCGCTAATGCCGGAGCAGGAAAACCTTTTATTATCTTCAGAATGTCGAGGGGAATAAAGAATATAATCTAATTATCTAACAACACAAATTCATTCGCGCAAATTTTGTGAATTTCCAATCTTAAAATAGAAAATGGCACCTAACAAAATAATAATAATTTGAAAATGTATACCATTCCGGGCATAAAGCTAGTCTGTTGGGTCTTGTTTTAGTATGCTAGTGGTATATATTGAGTTCACATTATTTTTCTACTGCGATTTTCTAGTACCTTGCTATTGAATTGATATTGATATTGCTTTTTCCATTTATTCGATGGTACTATGGCATTTGTTGTTATCACTGTTATATTTTCCCTTTTCATCTTTTTGTGACGAGGATAGAGTAAGATCTGTGTATACATTATCCTTCCCAAATTCTACTTGTGGGTTTATACTGTATTATTGTTGTACTCAAAATCTAAAGTAACAGGAGTTCTAATTTTTCTGTGAGGTGGTTGGGTTAAGTAAATAGTGTTGACCAAGAAAATAGAAACAAAACAGAGTAGACTAATCTAAGAATCAGACATGAGAACCCAGCATATCTAACTAGGAGATTTTAAGGTCTTATCCATCATTTTCCCAGAAAGTCTTCCACTGATTACGGATTTTCCAGAAAATGAAAATCTTTTTATCCAGGCAAATGTGAAACCTAAGACAAGATAGGGTTCATTTATATATTTATTTATTTTAAAATAGCGGAGATTTTGATGTAATAAAGTGAGTCCACGTCTATCAAAGTCTCAAACTGCCAGAAAAGAAACTTTGACATTGAGGTTTTCACTTTTCCACTTCTACACTGGGCAACCAGCTCAGTCTATATTGTTGACTAATGTACGTACATCACTGCTCTAAATATTTTGTTAAGTGAAAATTTATTACTTCGCATTTAATATAGTCATACGGTCATGCAAATTTATTTAGCTAAGAGGATGTTATTAATGACACCAAATTCAAAATATGAGCCACATGATCTACTAGAAATTTGTGGCACATTATCTACTAGAAATTTGGTTAAAAACGAGTCAACCAAACATTTTTATTTTTTGTATTTCATATATATACATTTATTTGAGTCAAAAGTAATTGGTTCAGTTGAACTCGCTAAGACCACCTCAAAGTCTGATGCCCTGTGATATATGCATACTTTCTGATCAAGTCTTTGCTCTGGTGATGAAAGGAAGTAACAAAAGCAGGAGCATATAAACCTTAAAGTTGTATGGTTCAACTGAACTCAATATTTTCGATGCGTTTTATTGAACTAGAGAACGTAAGATGTCAGACGTTTTATTGTTTTGTTTGGTGTTTTCCTTCTTCTTGTTCTGTTCTGGAACTGTCCGATTTTAACACATCTAAGAAGCTGTTTTTACTTACTACTAGTAGGAAATCACTTTTTTTTAATTTCTGACAGTTTAAAAATTCCAACATCTGGCATATTTATAATAATTGTTTTTCCTGTAATTAGAGAGCATAATGATAGTAAAAGCTTTGGGCAACGTTAAACTCCCTCAGACAGATAGAGACTAGAGGGATTCCAAATTTAATTATTTTGTTAATGATTAGTTACCAGTTTTACTGCAAACAGACGTCCAGCAATACATGTTGATCTTGACTAATTAACATAAGTAGCTGAACAAAAGATAGTGCTTAATTCCAAATCATAAGAGTATTAGTGGATTAGTTCAAGGCGAAAGTAATGGCACATGATTGTGCCTTTTTCATGTGCAAACTGGGGTTTTAAAAGAAAGTGACATAAAGTCATTCATCACATGATCATTCACCACTAATCCTTAATTTCTTTAATAATAATAATGACAATACTAGTACCAATAGTCTGAGAATTTAGGACTGTTTTATCCTTCACAACTGTCTTGTTCCTAAAAATTAAAACGTGATTTCAAGAAGTTAGAATGTCATATCGTCCCACTTCTTCACTACAAGTGGCTCTTAATTCCCTATCGTACTTGAGAAATTTCCTGTACATGTTTTGACGTAGTTTTGAGGCTCCACTTTCAGAGTTGTAATCCATTATATATTTTAATTAATGATGCCATTAATATCACGCTGTATTCCTAATCTAACTAGTAGTATGATTTATGATCAAACTTACCCAATGCTTGAACTTCACCAGTATTAGCAACCTGAAAAAGCATCCTTTTTCTCCTACGACCGACATTTTCTTTGCCAAGAAAATAGGAAGTAGAGGAGAATAAAAAACAAAAAACAAAGTCATATAAATGAGAAAAATTTTGTACTCCTAGTTAAAGATTTCTGTGAGACCAAAAGGATTTGGTCCAAATTTATCTTTTATAAAATATCTTTATAATATTTCTCGCTCGATCAGTTAATTACATATATACATTAGCTTTTTTTATTCTTTTATTAGGTGATTTAAAAGGTAACTGATTGAGCGTGAAGTATGTATTGGCTCTATCTATAAAGTTTATGTATTTTAGGGAGACGTATTTTTTATGATAAAAGTATGAATTACCCTAAAGTATAATGGTTTGGCTCAAAAGTAAACGATATACTTTGTAAGATAGATAACAATCAAAGATATGAAAGGGTAAATCGTAAATCGTAAATATAATAGACCTAAATATGTAGGAATGATGTTATTATCGTAGATCTAATATTGCAAGATGATATTATGAACTTAAGAGATGCTATTAGTTTAAGATAGAGATAGAGAGAGAATAAGTGAGAATGAGAGAGTTGTATTCTTCAAGAATAACACTGATGCCTTTTTACAATGAGAAGGTCATCTTTATATAGGAAGAGACCTTCCTTAAATAATAACGAAAATACAAGAAGTGGTCAACGTCCTCCTAGCGAGGACGTCTGGTCTTAATTGGCGTCGCCAATGGCGGATCCAGAATTTTCAAACAGTGGGTGCTCAATTATTTTTAATCTAAACGTTTCTACTGAGATTGGATGCTCAGTTAATATATTTATATAATTTTACTAGCTTTTTATACAAGTAATAGTATTTGTCTCTTAAAGTAATGGGTGCTCAAGCACCCAAAATTTATAAGTAGATCCGCCACTGGGCGTCGCCTTCACCCTTACATTTGAACTGTACCTTTACTATAGCAAATATGCACTTACTGGACGTACCCTTAGGCGCAAAAACATATAAGGCCAAATTTAACCTCATACAATAATAAAAAGTAAAACCAAGATATCTGTATTGCAGGGAGACGTATTTTTTACCCTTCTCCCAAACAAAAACAGAAAGAAAATGTCGGCTGATAGAGCGATGGAGTAAAAGTAATGGTCATGTAACTCCATAGAGCTGCTAGTGAATAGAGGCATGTATTATGCGCAAAGATATGCATAGGCGAATTTTAGAATTTAAGCTCTAGGTATTCAAATATTTAAGATCGTTGGCATAAGTGACGGACTCAAAATTTTTATTAAGGAGAGTCAATATATAAAACCAAGAAGTCAAGGGATATATTATATAGTATATATATATTTATATATTTTTAAAAAAAAATTACCAAGCTAAACAGTAATTTTCTAAGGAAGGGGTGTCGTGTCAGATTGACACCCCTTGGGTGCATGCATGTGGCTCCGCTACTGCTTGGCCTGAACCCATTATATTTTTAAATTTATGGGGTTACAACTATTTGTTGCAATTTTGATGAATTTTACACTACATAAACTTATGTATCGCGTCAAAAGGACTGGCTTGAGGTAAGCTAGCACGGTAACGTAAAGTTGGATATGAGACTATGAAATACGGAGAGTTAGGGTCCAGAATACTAAATGGGGTTAAGGCAACAACCAGCATGTAGAAACACTAGATGAACCAACGACATGTATAAGTTAGTTGCAGAGTTATATCACAAGTTGTACAGGCAAATTTTATTTTGTTGAAAGAGCAAGTCCTTTCTGGTGGTGTGGACAGTGGCTGACAAAATGGTGGTCCATTACACTATTAAAATTGACAACTACCTAAAACGACACACTCCCACATAGTTACATACGCACATGAGAAGTTATGAGTCTTATGACAATTGATAGGTAGAAAATCTCAATATAGATTCACATGTCCAGCCCCTGGGAACTAAGAATTAATTAAGAACCTACGGATATGATCTTAGCCAACACTATCTAACTAAGATATATAAGCACAAATCAAATGGCTACATGCAGTCGGCTGTGTTTTTTATGTCAGTTGAAGCGAGCATTTACAGGTATATGTACCATTAATAAATAAAACCAATAATCTTTCTAAAAACAAAAACAGAAAGTTAGTAGAAATAAATTTTGAAAAATAATATTTGAACTTCAAAATAAATTTTGAAAATGGTATAGGAACAAATCAAGCTCACTGAATACACATTGTGTCCTTAAGGAAATTATTCCCCTCAAATATCCGAGGTTCTAAAATATATCCTCCCAGGATAGAACGATTTAACTCACCGGAGTGTTGGTACCAAAAACGCCGATGAACAGCGAACCACTCAAAGACTGTAAAACAAACAAGAATTTTTGTGCAGAAGAAGAAGAAGAAGATTATCAGCAAATTTTGTAAGTAAATATTCTGGGATTTGAAGGTATATTTATAGCCGATTTGGTACTGTTTTTGAAAAGGTTTGCAACCTTTTAGAACAGTCATGGCTGTTGGAACATGTTTGATACAGTTACAGAACAGTCATAGTTGTTGGAAATATTGCGGGAAAATTAAAAGGATTTAAAATAATTCGGGAAAGAAAATGGGCCGAACCGGACCGGGTCGCGGGTCATGGGTTATTCCGGATTAAATTTTCTTTTACTAATTAAATATTTGAAAAGAGTTTTGTCCAAAAAGATTAAGCAATCAATCTTTGACAAATCCGAATCTGAATCCGAGCTGAGCGAGTGACGACGACGACGCGAGGCTTGCCTTCTTCTTAGCTTTTTAAGAGCTAAAACATGAGCTTCTCTATATATACCCAAAAATTTTCTTTCCTTCTAGCAATGAGGGATAAAGTGCATTAGTAGAGTCAACTCATTCAAAATTTCACTTCCCTCCATCTTTTTCCACACCATTTTCCATTCACACTTCTTTTGTTATTAAACAACAAAATCTAACAATCCCCCACATGAATGAAAAATGGCTATAAACTTTAAAGGAATGCACGGACGTGTGTGTGTTTCACATGTAAGAATTAATTGCATCTGGATCTTCCTTTGAACTTTTCGTAGTGAACTTATATCGGATATATTTGGTCAATCAGTAGATTTGATATCTTTGATTCGTCGAGCTTTGTTTTATACCTAGACAACATAAGTCACACAATCAATCCTTAACCATCTATGGTTCTCACGATTGTGTTTGTTTCAGCCATGAACACTGCCTGATTTCATGAGTTCTTAGAGAATGAGTCTTTACTTTCATTCTCCTTGAAGTGGCTTACACTTCAGAGTCACATAGGTGATTCCTAAACATGTAATCCTAAAGACACGCTATTTGGTCATATCCTGCTAGACTTAGCAAATCAATAAAAAGCTTTAAGCATTATTGACTCATCAAAAAACATAAATGTTTTACCTCATTTTTCGAACATTATCTTCGTCACGAGAATGTGTTGAGTTATTTGACAATGTTGAACCGTCATTCATAACTTTATTTTATCTCTTTGAACCTAGCTCTTGGGATCTCCAGTCTGCTAGGTAGAGTTACCACCATGATGAATTGTCCTAGGCCTTTAACCAAATTTCCCTTGATGATCTTTCAACTGCCTCTCTAGATAGGCATTTTGTAAGTGGACCTGATACGTTATCTCTTGAATTTACATAGTCAATTGTGATAACACCACTAGAGAGTAGTTGTCTAATGGTATTGTGTCTCCGTCGAATATGACGAGATTTTCTGTTATACATAACGCTTCATGCCCTACCTATTGCTGCTTGACTATCGCAATGTATACAAATAGGTGCCAAAGGTTTGGGCCAAAATGGAATATCTTCCAAGAAATTCCGAAGCCATTCAGCTTCTTCACAAAAGCTATGAATTCAGATTCCATTGTAGAACGAACTATGCACGTTTATTTGGATGATTTCCAAGACACTGCTCCACCCCCAATTGTGAAAACATATCCACTCGTGGATTTAACTTTAGATGATCCGGTGATCCAATTTGCAACACTATATCCCTCGATCACGAAAGAATATTTATTATAATGCAAAGCATAATTTTGGGTATGTTTCAGATACCCCAAAACTCGTTTCATTTCCATCTAATGTAATTGATTGGGATTATTTATAAATCGACTCAGTTTGCTAATAGCACATGTTATATTTGGTCACGTACAATTCATGATATACATCAAACTTTTCAATACTTTTGCACAGTCCAGTTGTGAGTCACTTTCACCTTCATTCTTTTGAAGTGCATAACTCACGTCAATTGGAGTCTTGGCAATTTTGAAATCCAAATACTTGAACTTGTCAAGTACCTTTCCATTTAGTGAGATTGTGATAATGCTAGACCTTGTGGAGTCTTGTGAATTCTAATTCGTAAGATCACATCAGCAACTCATAAGTCTTTCATGTCGAATTTGCTAGCCAACATGCGCTTTGTAGCATTTATATCTACGATACATTTGCTTATTATCAACATATCATCAGCATATAAACAAACAATGACTTCATGACCTCGAGTATTTTTAATGTAAACATATTTTTCACACTTGTTGATTTAAAATCCATTTGCCAATATTGTTTGGTCTAATGTTGCATGTCATTGGGTGCTTGTTTAAGTCCTTAAAGCGACTTAACAAGTTTGCACACTTTTTTTTCTTTACCAGGAACCACAAAATCCTCAAGTTGTTTCATGTAAATCTCTTCCACCAATTCTCCATTTAAGAAAATTATTTTAACATCCATTTGGTGGATCTCAAGACCATACACAACCGCTAGTGCCACTAACACCCTAATAGATGTTGTCCTTGTTAATGGCGAGTAAGTGTCAAAGTAATCAAGGCCTTCCTTTTGTCTATAGCCTTTGACAACATGTCTTGCCTTATATTTGTCAATAGTGTCATCAGCTTTAATTTTTCGTTTAAAGATCCATTTCGAACATAAAGACTTATTTCCTGGAGGAAAATCAATCAATTCCAATGTATGGTTATCCAAAATTGATTGAATCTCACTATTGACTGCCTCTTTCCAAAATATTGAATCAAAAGACGATATAGATGTTTTAAAAGTTTGGGGTTTTTTTCAAGCAAGAATGTCACAAAACCTGGTCCAAAGGAAGTAGATATTCTTTCACGTTTGCTACGCCAAGAATTCAGCATTATCTAATTTCATTACCGTATTAACATGAATCCCGGGATTATCATATTTATGAACCAAAATCTGACATGCTTTACTATTTATAGCATATCTAATGAAATGTAATCTACTATTTTTAGTCCGATTTAACCCTTTTAGGTAAAGGAACTTGTACATTTGCTAGACACCCTCATACTTTAAAATATTTCAAGTTGAGTTTTCTTCCTTTCTATTTTTTATATGGAATAGATTGTATTTTGCCGTGGGGTACTCTGTTGATTATTCGGTTAGCTGTAAGGAGAGCTTCCCCTCACAAACTCTACGGTAATCCAGAACTTATTAATAAAGAATTTATCATTTCCTTTAATGACTGATATTTTCTTTTCGCAATTCCGTTGGATTGAGGTGTGTAAGGAGTAGTAGTTTGATGGATAATTCCATATGCCAAATATATTTCTGCAAACGGAGATTCATACTCTCCACCACTATCACTTCTAATCATTTTGATCATTTTATTCAATTGATTTTCTACCTTATTATTGTATTGCGTAAATGCTTCAATTGTTTCGTCCTTACTATTAAGCAAATAAACATAACAATATCTAGCACAATCGTCAATAAAGTAATAAAATACTTTTTCCACCTCGAGATGGTATCGACTTCATATCGCAAATGTCAGCATGAATTAAGTCTAAAGGATTTGAATTTCTTTCAACAGACTTATAAGGATGTTTTACAAACTTAGATTCAATACATATTTGACATTTTGATTTATTACACTCGAATTTAAGCAATACAATTTACGCAATACTTCCAAATTAATTAATTTCCACAAAGTTTTATAATTGACATGTCCTAAACGAATATGTCATAAATCATTTGACTCCAATAAATAAGAAGAAGCTGAAATTTTATTCATATTATCAACAACCACATTGAGTTTGAAAAGGCCCTCCGTGAGGTAGCCTTTTCCAACATACATTTCATTCTTGCATATAATAACTTTATCAGAAACAAATACACATTTGAATCCATTCTTTACAAGTAAAGAAGTAGAAACTAAATTCTTCCTAATAGTAGAAATATGAAGAACGTTTTTTAGCGTTAACACCTTGCTGGAAGTTATCTTCAGAAATATCTTCCCATAACCTTCAATCTTGGCTGTTGCATTATTTCCCATGGAAATTTCTTCTTCGGGACCAGCAGTAGAGTAAGTCGCAAATGTTTCTTTGATAATACAAACATGTTGAGTGGCTCCAGAGTTAATCCACCATTCCTTCGGATTTCCAACTAGGTTGCATTCTGAAAGCATTGCGCAAAGATCATCAACATCATCATTATTCTCCAATATGTTAGCTTGTACCTTCTTATTAACCTTTTTCAGGAAACGGCAATCAGGACTTTTGTGACCAACATTTCCACAATTGTAGCAGCTGCCCTTGAGTTTCTTTTTGTTCTACTCCTTAGTTTGTCGAGAAGACATTTTCTTCTTCTTACTTTTTGGAACAGTCTCTTCAACGATATTAGCTCCCATGATCGTTGAATTTCCACGAGACTTCTTCTTGGTTGTTTTGTTGTCTTTCTTGATCTTTAGACGCATCACAAGATCTTCCAACTTCATCTCTTTGTGCTTGTGCTTCAATTAGTTCTTGAAATCTCTCCACAAAAGAGGCAATTTTTTCAATCATTGCAGTTGTTTGAAATGCTTCATTCACAATCATACCTTCAGCAATAAGATCGTGAAAAATAAGTTGAAGCTCTTGAACTTGGGATCCCACAGTTTTGTTGTCTATCATTTTATAGTCTAGAAACTTGGCAACCACAAACTTCTTCAAGCATGCACCTTCTGTTTTGTACTTCTTCTTAAGAGCGGCCTATAATTCTTTCGAAGTATTCATTGCACTGTACACATTGTACAAGTCATCCTCTAAAGCACTTAAGATATATCCTTTGCAAAAACAAATCTGCATATTTCCACGCCTCAACAACCATGAACGTTTCATTATCCGACATGTCCGCAGCAGGTACTGGAAGATCTTCTTCACTAGTGTATTTCTGCACACCAAGTGTGGTAAGCCAGAAGAACACCCTTTGCTGCCATCCTTTGAAGTTGATTCCAGAAAATTCTCTCGGTTTCTTGGCCGGAGGAACATTAGTGAGACTTGACGAGGCTATCCTTGTTGCACCAACAGTCACAGAAGGATTTCCGTTATCATTTACCATTTCTTACTGTCAACAATACAAGAAATCAATTAATGGCAAAACTAGAACAGTAAATAATATTGTAATCAATAAATACTACGTAATTAAAACAACTAAAGCTTTATATACTATTTTACAGAAAAATGATGAAGTTTTAATGTTCTTCAAATCGTTTTCTGAATTTCAATACTCTGATGAAGTTTTTATATCTTCAAATCAGAATAGTAAAATTCGGACAGAATATAACAAATATAATTTTCTTAAGATTGTTATTATCTGTATTGTTGTAAATAAATAAAAATAATAATCTTTCTAAAAACAGAAACAGAAAGTTAGTAGAAATAAATACTGAAAATAGTATTTGAACTTCAAAATAAATTTCGAAAATGGTATAGGAACAAATTGAGCCCACTGAATACATAGTATGTCCTTAAGGAAATTATTCCTCTCAAGTATCCGAAGTTCCGGAATATATCCTCCCAGGATAGAACGATTTAACTTACCGGAGTATTTGTACCACAAACGCCGATGAACAGTGAACCACTCGAAGGCTGTAAAACACACTGGAATTTTTGTGTAGAAGAAGAAGAAGAAGAAGATTATCAGAAAATTTTGTAAGTCAATATTCTGGGATTTAAAGGTATATTTATAGCCAATTTGGTACTTTTTTATAATTTTTTTAAAAGGTTTGCAACCTTTCAGAACAGTCATGGATGTTGGAACAGGTTTCACACTATTTCAGAATAGCCATAGATGTTGGAAATATTGCGGAAAAATTAAAACAGATTCAGGAAAGAAAACGGGTCGAACAGGGCCGGGTCGCGGGCGGTTATTCCGGATTGAATTTTCTTTTATTAATTAAATTAATTAATTAATTATTTGAAAATAAAGTTGTCCAAAAAGATTAATCAATCAGTCTTTTCCAAAGCCGAACCGAGCGAGCGACTACAACGGCAGCGCGAGGCTTCCCTTCTTCTTCGCTCTTTAAGAGCTAAAAGATGAGCTTCTCTATATATAATCAAAGATGAGTGAACTCATTCAAAATTTCACCTTCCTCAATTTTGTTTTCACACTATTTCCCATTCACACTTTTTTTGTTATTAAACAACAAAATCCAACACAAACTTACACTAACATGATACATCTCCGATTTTCTAAAGACGGATTCATAATCTAAACTTTTTGCAGCGAGTTTAACTTTTTGCAGCGAACGTATTATACTTGTGTGTGTATGACATGTCTAAAATACTGGATTAAATTAACTGAGTTAATATAAGCTGCATTAACCTCTACCCTTCTCCTTAAGGTTAAATGGAAGCTAAAGGTAACGTTTGTATTACATGTTTTATTAATGCTCGAAGGAGGAAGGAAGAAATGAAACAGGAGTTTATTATTATTATTTTGAAAAAGGGAATGAGCTGGAGTAAGTTTGTAATTATTGACTTTCTTTCCAGGGGTTTTTGTATGATTATGGCTATGGTATCCCAAATGAGGATGTAAAACAACAAAACGGCGAAGCAAAAATAAGACGTGAAAATTTAGAATTTGTTCATTTCTGTGTAGCAAGCATCCAGCTATTATACCACTAGGAGGTGTCCCCTTCCGATGCCATATGTCCCGTTTGACTCACTTTTCCATTTTCTTTTGGGTTAACATTTTCAACTTTAAATTAATATAGATCATATAATCTTATATTAATCGGCCTAGTTACTCTCCAGCTTTTGTAGTCAAGCCGATTAATATAAGAGTATATGAAAGTATCAAATAACACGTCGAAAACCCGTATAATGTAAAACTCACCACTACCTTTTTGATCGCTCGAGAACCTAACACAAATACCGTTTAATTTTGGAGAACTAGAACATCAGATTATGGAGTATCGCAATGAAACACGTTCAAATGAGGCAAAATGTATATCTACAATTCAAAAACATGAGACATTATTGTTATTTATTTCAATACTCAATTTCTCCGGTAGCCGTTGCATTTGCATACACTTGATTTCTTGTACTATTGAATAGAAACGTGACATTGTTAGTGTTAATAAACATGTATCAAAATCGAATAGTAACCACATTCACCTTGAAATTTACTAAGAAACAAGCACGCAGTAAAAATATAATGCCTACACTAAACAACGCAAAGAGATTAAAGGCCAGCTAACGAGCTTCATAGCAGAATGCTGGCTGATGGAAGGAATTAACATGTCAGGGAATATTTTTCCACAAACATCACCAATTAGGTAGTTATACAAAGATAGGTGCAATAAAAAGTAAAATCTTCGTATGATCCCGATTCCTGAACAATGAGGGATATAAGCCATTGAATCACCTTAAATACTTCATTGACCCATTACCATCGCAGAATTTCTAAAGACAACTAAATGCTTACAACATAACAGGAACAACAATAATAATATGCCAGTAAGAAAAACCATCATTACTAATAAGGCAGCTCATAATGTGATCACAGATGATTCTTCCACTTGCAGACCAAACATTTAGTTCGATTCATCAAGAAAGCCAAAACTCAAATTTAGCAGTGAACTTCGAGAGAAAGAAAATGGGATTGTATACAGCTGACATCACCTCAATGAGTGAATAAGAATCTTGGTCTTCTGAATCAATAGCAGCTTTGATGTTCCCACGAGCGCTATTAACCGTGATAAGGCGCATGATCAGGAGGTGGAACACCTCCAGGCGGGATGGTTGATGGATGAGGCGGCTGACTTACACTATAAGATCGACCACTACTAACAATGTGATTGGTCTGCTGTGACGATCCAGGAGGATTTATTGCTGTTGCATAAGCAGAAACCGGTGAAGTATATGATTGCCCAGGAAATCTGTTAGGAGCAGACGGAAAGGTTGATCCGCCACCCTGCAAATTTGGATTCCATGAGGACATTTGTGATGTAGATGCTTGGCCAGGAACAGCACCAGCAGCGGCATAGCCAAATGATTGTGAACCAGACTGAGGGTTATGCCAAACTGGTGGTGCGGCATGGACCGCTGATACTTGTTGCATTGCAAGCAAACTTGATTCTGGAACTGTGTAATCTCTACTTTTGTCACTGTATGCCTGCTTCGACAGGATTGAAAAATTAATTCGAGCTGAGAGGTATGACAGAAAGATGCAAAAAGGACCAAGTGTGAAGAAGCATACTTTCGGAGTTTCAGTAACTGAATCTTAAAATTTGGTGCCGAATCTTTATTTATTTAGTAATCATTTTTTCCCTTTGAAACCAACTCAAAGCACATGTATACCTGTATATTCAGATCAGTATGACGAGAGTATGATAGATGAAGCTTACAATAGCCACCATCATATATGCAGTGTCCCTCTAAAGCGTCCTTTGCAGCAGCTGCAGTTGTTACATCTGCATTAAGAATGATTCGTCAACACTTATATTCCAATAGGTTAAAACTTCACAGAAAAGGACGTGGGACAAAAAGGAAAAAAAGATGGCAGGGTGTGTGATCGGAGATGACAACCAGGCTACCATGATTACACGCTCATCTGTTAACACCCTAGTGCAACAGAATTGATGTTTGGGGTGACATTAAATTCTCTAGTGGATAGCATTACTCCTTTTTTTAATAAGTATGGTATTCGAGCACTTGCTATTGCCTCAACTATCTCACAGGGTACCTACTATCACCAGTATCGGGTGATTCTGTTCACAAAAATTCTTGTGATGCATGATAGATAGTGTTCTCGGTCTCACTTATACTAGTCAGTAAAGTTAGTCTTCCAATCTTTCTTCATCCTGCATGGATGTAAATCATACATGTAATCTATATGGGAATGTTAACAGAATCCTTTTCTGAAACTAGTAAATGGTTCTAAGTGTAACCACGCATTTCCCAAGACCAAATCAATGGCCTCGATTGCCAAAGAGGGTGGGGGAAAGAAGAGATTAAGAAAATAAAGAAGCCACCACAAAACTTCAAAGGCTAGACAAAGTAAACACAGGTCATAAAATATTAAAGAACTGCAACATAAGTCCATACATACCAGGATACTGAATTAATGCCTGGGTTTGACCATTCTTCTCAAATATAGCAATCTTTTGGACAGTGCCAAATGCAGAGAATACCTATTTTGGGGAAGAAAAGTAACAGCAGAATATAAATGAATAACACAACTTTTTTTTGAGGAAGGTAAATGAATAACACAATTACCATTATGGACATCAATGAAATAACAAAAGAGAAAAGAATACCGTGTGAAGGACATCAATAGTAACAGCATACTGCATATTTTCTAGAGAGGCAAAAAGCACATTACTCTCAGGTTCCTTTTTCTTTCCATCTGGACCTACAACAGGCTGAATACAGACCTTGTGAGGACTTCTATCCAATACAAGGATTACAACAAAAAAGGTGAACAACAAAATATACCTGAAGAAGCCCCTCCATTGCAGTAGGATTTACTGGGAGATAAGGGTTTGTATAGTCCCTATACGATGAATACGGAACTAAATGTGAATCAAGCTGATATAAGAATTTACGAAAATCAGATCAACTAACTTATACAGCTCTGTAACAACAAAAACTCCGAGATATTTCCCAGAAGAAGTTGTAAGTTTAGAAGCATTAGATAGCTCAAATGCAATGGCAAGTGCAAAAACACTGCTGTTAACCAAAGACCATATTTAAGGAGTTACCACACCTATACCACAAAATTACTGCATAATCAAGAACTTCCCCCACCCCACCATCCTAAAAAACTCATTTCATATCCTAACTGCTGACTATTGAGATGTAAAACTCAAAATCGTCCAATCAATCAACTTATGCATCAATTTTAAACTAGTTCGTAAATCATCTATCCGCTTCAATGGACCAATTTCATTCCAATACGCCACAATACTCCCTCCACACCTTCTTATATGATGAATTTGACTTGGAATGGAGTTTACAATGTCAAATAGACACATATATCATATTAGTGATAGTTTGTCAGACATAATATCACATCAAAGCTTAATATTCAAATTAGCAATACAATTAGTTGGTATTGAAGCTTAGTTGTTATTACATGTACATCAGGTCTGGTGATCCTTTTAAACTTAAAAGAAGAAGAATACAAGCAGAGATTTAGTGCAGCCCGAAAACTAGCAACAGAGAACCAAATAAACTAACAGGTCATGGTTTCCGGAATGAAATGTCAGCTTACAATCAGAACAGCACTAAAATATTAGAATCCAATGCTAAAGCAGTATTGCAGAATTTACAAGGACATATTGTCTAAAGAAACGTCTTGCAGATAAAGCAATGTCCCTTTGTACAACATAACCCACAAAATACCATAGCTAACAATTTTAGCCTCACAGCCCTACAGGGAAATATCCAATATCGGAGAGCTAAATAAATCTAACAAATACAAAACTTGGGTTAGATACTATGAGAGTCACCAAGGACACACATAAACATACTCTCCAGACATTCTTATAAAGAAAAATATATACATCTAACTAATGTCCCAGGTTTTTCAGCCAACTAGACACCCATGACAAGTGACTTCAGATACAAACAAAAATCAACATTCAGCCATTCATCCAATAAAATATAAAGGGAAAATGGGAGGATCGGGACAAAAAAAAACGAAACAAGACTTCATCAAAAATACAATTGAAACAAGATAAAATCTTATATCAACTTGACTTCCACAGGTATGCATTAAGGACTAACAGAAAACTCAGCAATAATGTCAATGAAAGTTAACACTAGTTATAACAAGAAGTAGCATTCAAGCAAATATTTGAAATGAATACACAGTGTGTGATCCCAAACAATTGAAAAGCATTCTCCAAACCACAAACTCAATAGAAAAACAAAATCTTCACGTGGTCATCTAAAATGAGAAATGAAAGGAATGCAGTTAGCCACTATTTTGAGATAAAGAAAATTACTACGAAGCCATGTCAAACACATCTGTGTTTTAGCTGCCGAGCTTCACTAAACCCTAGATGACAAGAAGCATAAGAAATTAGAAAATACCTCAACTGTAGATCAAAAGCAGATAATGATAAATGTGGCAAAGAATAATGCGAGCACAAATAGCAATAACAATAAGAATATAAAGTAACAGTCATAAATACAAAAAATTGTCCAGGTAAATCTGTACTACCTGCTCCGATGAGATTGAAATTTGATATTAAGGTCCGTGTGTGCAGAGTATGAGATGCGCAAGTGACAATGATTAACATGTTCCGGAAGCAGGTACCTATGATAAAAATGAAGGATTAAATTGATCAGGCGTAAAGTGAGGCAGGTTGAATAGATCCAAGTATTTTTCAATCAACTAACTACACATACTTTGGTATACTTCTCCCATCCAGTGCCTCTCTAGCAGCAGATGCTGTCCCAACATCACTAAATTGAATCAATGCCTGTCAAGGTATAATAGAAACCCATTAATACTCTACCAATCCATCCGCCCAAAATTAGAAAAAGCCAAACTCATTGGTGCATAGATATACCGACCTGAAAACCTGCTGCCTTTTCGAAAGTAGCAATCTTTTGCACAAAACCAAAGGCTGAAAACACCTGAGACGGGTTTTGGCCCATTAAAAGTAAATCAGTCTAGAAAAGTAATAGAAAAATATCAACCATTAATATGTTTCCCAAAACACACTGAAGAAGAAACACAAAGGAACTAGATTCTGAGTGCAGAGTAACACCTGTATATGCAAGCCATAGAAAGGTTTATGACCGACACGATTACATATCCAGAACCTCCAACAAAAGATCTTAAATAATGACCATCTGTGATTCAATCAACTTTAGTTAACACTGCCATCATTTAAATATTACTATATTGGATGAAAGTTCAGTAGTAAGTAATAATTGAGCTCTTCTAAAATCTGAACCATAACCAGAGTTCTGGGCTAGAGAAAAGAATGAAGATTAAAGAAATTGAAAGAATGGCCCAAGAATAATCTACAATACTAGAGAATAAGTTCTAAAGCATGAAAAGAACAGAAATACCATAAATTGCATTACCTAAGCCAACACAAAGTAACGTAACAATATTCTTCATAGAGGTCCACTAGTTGCAGTTCCTTTCTTTTTTTGGAGATATGGAAGTCCACTAGTTAATACATAATTCTTGGGGATCATGGCATGTTCAAATATATATATAATGAATAATCAAGTCTTCATAAGGCACGATTTTCCAACAGTCTATAAGGCTAGCTTTCTTGAAAACTTCATTTATAAAGAGGAGAGAAAGCAACAAGATTCTTACCAAATGAATCACATCGATGCTGACATCACCAGCTTCAACACCCTCAATAGTTACCAGCAAAACATTTCCTGGAACATCTCCAGGACTCTTATTATTGACAATCTCATTCCTGTTAGAATACTGGATGTATACAGTCTTGCCACGAACTTGAGCAGGCTCTGAAGACGAGGCATAATATGAAACCATATTAATTGCCTGATTAAGGTCTGCCTGCAGTTGCAAAATGTACATATTAGATGCTAATAACAAAAGTCACGCTAACACTATCATTAGGGAAAGCGGATACACCAAAAAATTGGTTTATAAAAAGGAATCCAGTAACGTAATTAACCTATTTCAGCAGCTACTTATGCTACTATTACAATTTACAAAGTCAATATGGAAGCTCCTAATGATTCTATAATTTAAAAATTCATTATGACAGCTTCAGACCATTACAAAGCCAGTTTGAGCACACCTCAACTAATCTAGCGGCCAGGGGGCAGTCCCTAATATAGAAGATTGGTCACACCCAATGTTTAGGGTTTGAACTGAAATAGCCTAACCTCAACGACTCAGCCATATGCTAATCATTCTTAATGAGTTAAACATGGAACGTAGCCTGCCATGAACAGCCAATGGAAACTGAGAGCCGCTTTTAAACCGTGGATGTAGTTAAATATCGAACTCTAATCACTCACATTTCAAAGACAAAATCTAAAAAACCTTTGGGCGAATTTACTACGATCTAGAACAGCCAATCACAATAATCGAATTGAACTCGAACAACTTACGAATTCGACAAAGGCTTGGTTGCGGTTGGCCCCGACGTTGCACTTGGTGTTGACAATTTTACCAAAGGGCTTGCAAAGCTCTACAAGCTCTTCATCGCTGCAATCCCATGGCAAATTCCGGAGATGAAGAACTTTCGATGGCGTCTGTGTGTACCGGAACTGCT
The DNA here is from genome assembly GCA_032618575.1 of Nicotiana noctiflora. NCBI lineage: Eukaryota > Viridiplantae > Streptophyta > Magnoliopsida > Solanales > Solanaceae > Nicotiana > Nicotiana noctiflora. The sequence continues at coordinate 159,232 of JASVEL010001851.1, forward strand.
GTTGCCCGGATGATGACATCGGCCGATTTAGGGTTGCGATTCCTACCGTCGGGGTCCTTTTTACCTACTTTGGGCAACTGGTTCTTTTCTTGACGACTCGAAAAAAAAAAAAGCTTTATTGTTTTCTTTCCCTCTGCCTGTAACGCGGTATACGTTATTAAGTGTATATTGAAACTCTTTACTTTTAAATATGGTTTAGTTGTACCTTTTATCATACTATTAAGTCATTCATACCCCTACCGTTATATTATTGGGTTATCTATACTCCTACTATATCTATAGATAACCCAATACTATAACGGTAGGGGTATGGATGACCCAATATTATAACCAAAGGTACAAGTAAACCATATTTGAAAGTAGAGGGATATATTTGGCCCTTTTCCGTATTTTTAATCGTAGAAATGTGCCTTTTTTTTAAACAAAGTATTAAGAACAATATGTCATCTAAATTAAAACAGAGGAAGTAATATTTACTTTGTATTATATTAAACGGAAATAATATTGGTTACATATATACTGATTGCGATGAAACAGTGTTAAATGGCATGTTGGGTAGCTAGGAAGGTGCCTCCGGCACTTATTCTGCCAGTTAGTGCTATAATATTGGTGATTTGTCTCTCTAGGAACCACAAGAGGAGCACGAGAATTAAACAACATTCACATATGCTTAACAGAAATAAGTATCCCTCAAAGAAAACTTTCGATATCCCCTCTTCTTTAATTTTGAATCTAAAGAGAATTTGAGAGCGTCATATGTTAGTAAAAAAAAGAATCTGACAAAAATAGATCTCATATACACAAAATTCTTTGTACGTCACTCGGTCACTGCATGCAAAAAAGGCCTGGTGATATCTTGTGGTAATCTGCTTCTCAGGCCAAGTCTTAAACTAGTGGGTAATTCTAAAAGATAGGATTTTACGTAGCACCCTCGTGAAAGCTCTCGTACGGCCAGTATCTTTTGATTCCATCTCAGTTACTAAGTGTATTTGGTGATTAATTATGTGAACCCTGCTAACTAAGTTTTTTGGATTTCATCTCAGATTCTTTTTTTACTAACATATGACGCTATCAGATTCTCTTTAGATTCAGAATTAAAGAAGAGGGGATATCGAAAGTTTTCTTTGTGGTATACTTATTCCTGTTAAGCATATGTGAATGTTGTTTAATTTTCGTGCTCCTCTTGTGGTTCCTAGGGAGACAAATTACCAATATTCTAGCACTAACTGGCAGAATAAGTGCCGGAGGCACCTTCCTATCTACCCAACATGCCATTTAACATTGTTTCATCGCAAATAGTATATATGTAACCAATATTATTTCCTTTTAATATAATACAAAGTAAATATTACTTCCTCTGTTTTAGTTTAGATGACATATTTTTCTTAATACTTTGTTCCAAAAAAAGGCACATTTCTACTATTGAAAATACGGAAAATGGCCAAATATATCCCTTTACTTTCAAATATGGTTTACTTGTACCCTTCGTTATACTATTGGGTCATCCATATCCCTACCGTTATACTATTGGGTTATCTATACCGATAGTAGGGGTATACATAACCCAATAGTATAACGGTAGGGGTATGAATGACCCAATAGTATAACGAAGGGTACAAGTAAACCATATTCAAAAGTAAAGGGGTATATTTGGCCCTTTTCCGTTGATTTTTAGGGATGCTTTATCCATTTTAGCACAAATATATATACGAAAAAGGGTCAAATATGTCTCTATACTATTGAAAAAGGTTTAATATTATCCTCCGTTATACTATAAGTCCAAATATATCCCTAATGTCATATTATCGGTACAAATATATCCCTGACATTATAAAAGTGATACAAACATATCCTTCCTCCGTTAACTGCCTCCCTATGACAATATTTCATTACCACCTCACCATTATACCCTCATTTTCATCCCTTCCTCATAACCTTTCTTTCCAGTTCATTTGAAGAAAAATTGCAGATCATAGATATATAAACAAATTATATCAAAAGAAATGCTAACAACTAAAGATAATATGAAATAATGTGAACCGAGAAAATTCTAATTTTGGTATTCAAATCATGCTTATACGAATGAAAATATATTTTGTTTTATTACTAAGCAAAGATACGAGCAAACTAGTTTAAGGTTTCAATATTGACCATGGTGAGAAAGAAAAACAACCTAGACACGAGAGTTAATTTTTTTTTGTTTCTTTCTCTTCAACCACATTTCGGGAAGAGTGCCATTTTTTTCTCTTTATGTTTTATGTTAAAATAAAAGTGTTACTAAATTTTCCCTGAATATGTCTTACAAATTCAGACAACACAAGGAAATGCACAATAAAACGCAAAATTTTAAGGTCAAGTGAAGGTACGTACAACTCCGGGATCGGCCGGAGAAGCAACAAGAGGAAGTAGAGGCAGTGAATTCTTCTAAATAATGATAGAACTTCAAAGTAATTGAACTTGGCAATTCAAACAGGGAAAAATGGTGATTTAGCAATAAAATGTGTTCATAAGGGAGACAGTTAACGGAGGAAGGGTAGGTTTGTACCGTTTTTATGATGTGGGGGATATATTTGGACCCATAGTATGACGTTAGGGATATATTTGGACTAATAGTATAACGGAGGATAATATTAAACATTTTTCAATAGTATAAGAATATATTTGACCATTTTACTATATATATATATATATATAACCCATTCTGATCCCATTTTTTATTTTGATATTTTCTCAACCTTGTTCCATTTTAACCCTTCAATTTTATTTTTTATATTTTATTTTAACCCAAAAGCTTTAACCCAAAAGCTAACTAGTCATATATGAATTGACTCACTCGGTAGGTGCTCGAGGCACATTCTTTTTGGCAAAATTCCTTCCCCGACAACAATAAAATAATTGTTGGCCCCATATTTATAATTTCCCGACTCCCTTCTCCTTTATGAATTCATGTTCATCATTTTCTTCCCCATTCACTGTTGTTACATCTTCATTCTCAAAATTCTAAAATTTTCACCCGCCAATTTCATACCTGGCCATCCAGAAAACTTTAAACTTTTGTAATTTTATTGTTTATTTATTTATTCTAATTAAATTTTTTGTGGGGTTATTTTATCTAAACTTGAAGTTTGAAGTGAATCCATGTCTCTAGAAATTTATTTTTTCATAATGAAATGGATATTGTTCTTATAGATTTTAAGTTAAACTAAAAGTATCATGGACACCAAGAAATCAAGATCGTCGCTTTTATATATGGGTGTAAGTTTGACAAAGTAAGTGAACCATTTTCGAATTTTGTTTTCAGTGTTGTCATTTCTTTGTGTAAATAAGAAGCGGGCATAATTCTACCCAAATAAGATCGGGTTCAGGTGTTTTAGTATTGATCCGGTTAACATGGATAATAAAAAATAGGTAACAACATTTAATTGGATACTCATTACACATCAGAATTGTATATACACGCGCAAGATTTTTTGCATTTTTTTTTTAATTAAAGTCCACTAGGCGTAGAGCCTATGGTTGATTTTCATAAACACGAAATATAAGTACAACACATTTGAGGGGTGCATAAACTACTCTTTAGAATATCTATAATAAAAAAAAATTATAGCTGCTACTATTAAATTTTAGGGAACCCGTTCTTTGTATGGTAACTATCTCAATTGATTGGATCCATTTGATGCATTGTTCATTGAAATAGAGCACCAAGGATAGAGAACATCTTCTTTGTAATACAAGATGGTATCGATTATCTCCGGAGTTATTTTCTCATCCGTGTATGCATTGAAAGAACATGATTTGAAATGGTATATATGTCTAGGAATGATGTCGAATTGAATTGTACTTCGTCTTTACTATGAATTAATTCTTATTTGCTTATTTTCAAACCTTTTTATGCATTTTTTTTTGCTTTTGCAAATAATAAAAGATGTTATTTGTATGGTATGCCAGGAATACAATTATTCAGATTTTTTTTTACTACTTTTCTTTGTTTAAATAGTAGTCATTTAACAGTTACAAAATTATTGAACATTTAGAAAATAAAGGTCAAATTACTTTTAAACAAAAATTATTTTGTGTTATGTCATAGCTAAACTTAATTTTATTCTTCTTTTTACCGTTTTTTTTTGCCTTCTCAACTGATTGAATTTTACCGAATTAATGAATTCCTAGTAGCTATAAAATAAGAATGTGAAAATAAATTAAATTTAAGAGTTAAACTTAGTGTTCCATAATGCAACAACAAACTAGCATGGTTTAAAATGTTGAAAGAATAATACTTATTTAGTTTGAGATGAGAAATTATTTTTGATTTGTGAAGAGCAACAATATACTATAAATAATGTTACATATCTCGAATCTCATTAAATAAAGTCAATAATAAAAATATTTAATAGTAATAAAAGTCTTCTGAGTAACATAGTAAAATGTTAAAATAGAAAGAAATTTCTCATGTAGAAAGTTTTCAATAGTTAAAATAAAATAGAATAAAATATCGTTAATAGACGTAATACAAAATAAAAAAATATGAAAACAATAGATAAAAAAGAAATGAGGAAAGCTAATCAAAACATCATAGTATAAAAATATACAAAATAGGGCACAAAAATTTTAAATATAAGAACCAAAAAAATAAAAATGTATACCGATATATGAAATGGAGTAATGGGCAAGAATACTAAAGCATTAATAAAAGCTTTTATATCTATGTATTAATACGAAATAGCTGATAATATAGTAAATTAAAATAATAAATAAATGTTATTAACGCATTAGGCGGGTTATTAGACGTGTTCTTGTAATTTTAAATTAAATTGTTATCAAATTTAAAAATCGGATTATTAGTTTAGTTTCCGAGGGAAAATTAACCGCGACTTGATGCTGGTGGGATCGGAAGAGGAGCGCGCTCACCCCTGCACGACGTGGTCGGTCAAAACCCTAGGCTATTATTAATCAACCAGTGCTGCTTAATCTTTGCGGTATTTACCGGATCGGAATCAACTGTAGCAGATAGCTTAGCATTATTCCAGGTAATTCAATCTGCAGCATTCATGATTTGAATTTAGCATATGCTTAGAACTTGTTTTTGAATTATTCAACTACAAAACACATCTGTAACATTCACAGGGAATCTTAGATCCTTGCTTCTCCGCTGATCAAGTATTATTTTACTCGTTTTGTTAAGATATTTTAGTGGATCGAATTATGAATTTGCATTCTTATGCGACAAGTTTGTAGTGCCTTCAATCGACAGTGTATCATATGGAATCGCTAGTATTTCTGTGGACCTAAATTTCAATTTCATGTCTGTTGCGTGTATGGTCAGAGACGATTTGTCATCCGTGCATGCATGTTTCGTTTTTTCATGCAATTGTAGTGATTTATTTGCCATCAGGATTCTAACAGGAAATCCTGCTAATCTAGAATAGATAGCTCGAGCTTGTTATTGTTGCAAAGCTACATGCTGAGCATGTGAGTAACATTTGATGTGATTGTAAGTGAGTTATGTCTTCAGATTCCGTGTCAGGCAATCTTAATTGTTTCTTTTAATTAGATGGAAGGATTGGCAATGAACTTTTGAATTGTTCTGAGATTAAATGTTTACTATAATTTTTTGGATTAAAGTTATAAACACAAACAGTATGCTATTTTTTAATGTACTATCTGCTATAGCATGTTACTTACCATTTATTCTAGCTTAAAAATTATTCTATTAAATAGAATTATCTGGAATTACTTGTTAAATGACCTGATTGTATAATAAACATTTACCATGAATGCATAGAAAACTCTAATTTCATAGGGATAAAATGGTTTTCTAATCGTAATTTCTTGACTCTGTTGCAGTCTGTGACTGATAAACATAACCTAGTCAAGATTTTATGATGGCTGGTCAACGAAATAGCTATGGGAAGCGCTCTCATCCTCAGTCTAATTATTCTGACAATGGGAGAAACAAAAGGAGAAATACTGGCTCCGATAAGGATCCTTTCTCTGTTGGTTCTGACGACACAGTGTATCGGTACTTATGCCCTGGGAAGAAGATCGGCAGTATTATTGGCAAGGGAGGTGAGATTGTTAAGCAATTAAGGGTTGACACTAAGTCTAAAATCAGGATTGGTGAGACGGTGCCTGACTGTGAGGAACGTGTTGTCACCATCTACAGCTCAAGTGAGGAAACAAACGACTTTGGTGGCTCTGAAGATCGTGTTTGTCCTGCCCAGGATGCACTTTTGATGGTCCATGAGAAAATTGTTAGCGACACAGTTGACAAGGACTCTGAGGATACTCCCCAGGTTACTGTTAGGCTTCTAGTACCTTCAGATCAGATTGGATGTATTCTTGGGAAAGGGGGTCAGATAGTACAGAACATTCGTAGTGAAACTGGTGCTCAGATTCGTATATTGAAAGATAACCATTTGCCTGCATGTGCACTGAGCTCAGATGAATTGTGCAGGTAATGGAGGATCATATCCTATTTGACTTTACAGCACTGTTGTTCTCCTGTTAAGTACTTCTTTACATTATTTCATTGGGCTGTTTCAAATAATTGTCTTGCTAAGTAAATTTAATCTAGTGCTGATTGTTCATTTACGGAGTTGCAATTTTTTTCTTTTTAATTGGTAACTGAATGAAATTGCAGGCTTTCTCATCTCAACCTATTTCTTTTCGTGTTCTTTTGGTGGTCCCTTTTCTGATTTGTCATGTGAAGAGTAGGCAAATTGTACTCTGCTTCTTGAAACTTTTTTCTTGTGGCAAGCTTCATTATTGGTAAAAAAGTTGACCAGTTCACCTGTAATTGCCATGTGTTCACGCTAGGATTTCAATGACAATCTTATTTGCATTAGTATTGGGACCTGAAAACTCATTTTCCCGGCTGACCTTATTACTTGTTGGTTCATTGGGTTTCAGATATCTGGTGAAACAACTATAGTGAAGAAGGCTCTTTATGATATAGCAACTCGTCTTCATAAGAATCCATCCCGTTCTCAACATTTGCTTGCTTCTGCTGCACAAAATGTTTACTCTTCAAGTTCGCTTATAGGTCCTACTGCTGGTGCTCGAATAGTAGGAATGGCCCCATTGATGGGGTCTTATGTGGGCTACAAAGGGGAGACTGGGGACTGGTCAAGGTCTTTTTACTCAGCTCTAATGGAAGAGTCGTCTTCAAAGGAATTTTCTCTCCATTTGGTGTGTCCTACTGCAAATATTGGAGGTGTTATCGGTAAAGGGGGTGTCATAATCAATCAAATTAGACAAGAATCTGGTGCAGCAATCAAAGTTGATAGTTCTGCTGCTGAAGGTGATGATTGTGTGATTTCAATCTCCGCGAAGGAGGTAATTTCTATTTCTATTGATGTTTTACATCGGAGTGTACAATCTGAGTATGTTTGTCCACCGTGAAGATTTATTTTCGTGCTTCCTTTTTTTTCCCTTAGTTTTCAGGGACACATTTTCTCCAACTGTTGAAGCAGCATTGCGCTTGCAGCCAAGGTGCAGTGAGAAGGTTGAAAAAGATTCTGGTCTTATATCATTCACCACAAGATTGCTGGTCCCAACATCTCGAGTAGGCTGTCTTATTGGGAAGGGAGGAGCCATAATCAATGAGTTGAGGAAAATTACGAAAGCTAATATTCGTATACTCTCCAAGGAAAACCTCCCCAAGGTTGCAGCTGAAGATGATGAGATGGTGCAGGTAAGCATATTGATAAGAATTGAAAAGCTTATATACATCAAAAGTTTCTGCCACTCTTTTTTTGAAATAAAAAGAAGTTGGTGGTCTCTTTCTGTACTCAGCATTTTTAGTACGAGTATGACATAGGAATGAGGGGTCTTTGATTTTGGATGTAGAGATATTGAGGAGCCATATATATCTTTTCTTTAGGTCAATATTAATAGAATTAAGGTGTCTTTAAAAAAATTAGGTAGGGTCCGGTGAATATAACCTTTGTCCCACTGGTTGCATCATTCAATTATTCTTTAGTAATCATTTGTTTTCGTATTCTCCTGCTGAACTCCTCTGTTCATGAAAGCAACCTCCCCCAGCAAGAAGAAAAGAAGGAAAAGGAAAAGGAAAGATCAATTCCACAATATGAAAAGATGGGGTTGCCGATGTAAAACTCTCTTAAGCTAGTCTTTATTTCTTGTGTTAGGTCTTAATAGCATTTCCTTATGCTTAGCATTCTTATCCTTCTTGTTTTTTCTTATTTACCAGGAGTATTTTGTTATATTCTCTGGTTTACTTATGATTATGCTTGTTATTTGCTCATCTGTCCTCATCTATATGCTTGAAACATTTATCAGATCTCAGGAGATCTTGATGTTGCGAAGGATGCACTCATGCAAGTAACTTCACTTTTGAGGGCAAACCTTTTTGAGAGAGAGGGTGCCCTATCTTCCTTTGTGCCAGTTCTTCAAAGGCTCCCATTGACAACAGATTCAGATACTGTGAATCATGAAAGTAGAGACACTAGAAGACATGAACGTGGACATTCTTACTCAGCTGGCTATGGTGGTATGGGTGATCTTCCACGTGCTAATGGTTATGGAAGTTACAGTGCTGTCCAGGTAACATATGGTTTCATTGCTTAGAGGAACATAATTCGTGAAAATTTTGTGGGATTCCTTAACTTCCCTTGCTATGTATATTGCCTTGAATTTTTGTGCTTCGTTTGTTGTTAATTTCTAATTGCATCTGCAGAGTAGCAGCAGTAGCAGCATAGGGTATGGAGCTTATGAAAGATATTCCCTTGGGCGTTCTGGTGGTTCTGGGTAAGGTGTTTTGGGCTTCCACCTTGTCCTGAATTTTGGTTGTTATGTTGTCTGCTAAATATACTATGCCTCAATCCCAAGCAAGTTGGGGTTGGCTATAGGAATCCTCAAAGTCCATATCACTCCACTTAAGCTTGTTTCAGTCCAATATTATATAAAATAAAGTTAAAAAGGAAAAGTCTTGAAAGGAAAACCAGCATGAGCTATTCGGGTAAATTTTTGCTTACTTTTAATTCCTATTTAGCTGCTGATTGATCACATGTTTGTATCTTGCATGTTTATGTCTGACCTTTAGACATCAATTAGCACTTGTGGTTCTGATCAATCTTCTCCATCTGCTGCACATGACTTTTTGTATAGCTTATCTAACTATAATTGCTTCGTATTTGGAAAATGAGAGTTACAATTTCTTGTTCTTATTATTCACATGTTAAGCTACTGCTGCCAGGTCATCGGGGCAGGACCCTGCTTCACGGAGAAAAAGTTATGGTTACTAGAGTGTGTAACCAGATCTGCAGGTAGCTCCTGGATCCCCTCTTTGCATTGCATATTTGCACTGCTTCTTTCATTGGTTGCGCCAAAATATCATAGATAGCTCAGCTACACTAAAGTTATGAGATTCTGGTATGATAACCTAGCCTCTCTCCCTCAATTTGAAACTAATGCTATTCTTTTCTTCCTTTCCCTCACAACAAAACAGCTGAGATATATCATATATGAAGCCTGAAGCCAGCCTAATGAAGCCTCCTGCCTAAACCAGAAGACCAGATGAATGAGGATTTCCGAACTATGACCTACCTTGATGCTTTTTCTTAGGAGGACTATATGTGAAGATTTTACCTACTATCGAAACTTGCCATGCCCTTGACACCATATACTTCCAAGCTTAAAATCTTCCGGTCCCAAGAACCTGCATAGCCAGCACGCTTTATCCTTCTTCCCTTTGTGTGATTGTATTACAGATGCATTAACACTAAAATCTCAGCCATGTCCTGATCTCTTATTTTTAGTTTAATCTTTTTTTTTTGTTGATGAGTTATAGTGTGATTTGCTTATTTGATGGAGCAGATGCTAGACCTCTTATCCTCGTACGGTTCTGTCTAGTTTTTTCTAGTGGATAATTTTATTTATGACCCAATGTTGGAACATAAGCCATTGTGCAGTATCATTTATTTTGAATTTTATTTCATCTTTTCTTGTTTGCTTCTGAAAAGCCTGGATGTTTGCTCAAGATTTATCATATTCAATCATATTTTGTTCCATGATCAATTTTTTGGAAAAGCATCTTCCAAATTTAGATGATTGTTTTGAAGAGGATGTCGTGGATACATGAGCATGCAGGTGGAGCTAAAGGTGTGCCTGCAGTTCTCTGTCGACATAGATTTTGAATGTAATTGAATACTGTATTATATACCAGTAAAAATATTTTACCTTATCTGATTTGTGTTGCCAATCGCTGTGGACCTGACAGTCCCGCGGAGGAATAAGTTACAGTAAGCAGTAAATTTGGCAGTAAGTTTCTGGTATGCTTACAACATGTTCTTGTGATTATTATATTGTTTGTGTGCAAGCTAAGATATAATTTGCTTCAATCATCAGGTTAACAAACCTTGCTCATATTATGAACATAACAGGTATTTCGCTTTCTATGCATTTAGTTCACAAGAATGTTTCGTTTTTCAATTTCAAAAAGCATGTGGTTTCGTTTCCCCCTTTTTTCTTAGGGTTGATTTATTTCAGAGGTGAATATTACCATTCCAATTACCTGGTCTTGTTTAGTTCAAGAGTGTGCCTTTTCGGATCTAAATTTCATCTTGCACTTATTTCCTTTCTGTCTTGCCTACTATTCTCAAATGTGGTTGGTGGTTTTTTCTTCTGATGCCTTTGCTATTGCAACCCTTTTGGGAAATAATGCTCCATTTAAAGAATCATGTGAAGAACACTGATGGTTATAACTTTGAGAGAATTATTTTTCACACACACAATCATGGTGTACAAGTAGAAGCTGAAGGCTAGATATTGCTCTCCTGCAAGTACTTGTACCAAGTTTATGCCAAGTAGGGGATGGCTTCAGCTAGGGAATCCAAGTAAGAAAATGCTTTTTATGGCCAAGTATACTATGAACCGTGTATAGTATCATTACCGTAAGCAATTTTCTCCCTCAGTAATTTGGAGCCGGTGGGAATTTAAAATTGTATAGGCAGCTGGCTTGCTTGGTGAAGAGCTGAAATTATGTTAAGCTCAGCTCACCTCTTATGGTACTTTTTCTGAGAAACTATTTTCAATTGCTATTGATTATATTCTCTAATTTATGATTGCCATCATTTGGCAGTTCATAGAACTACAAACATTTTTTTTGGGCCATTGGTGACCAAACAACTGCATGGTGCGTTATCTGGGAAATAAACACGGACATTCAGTATGGTAGCTTTGTCTTTGTTAATTGACTCGCTCATTGGGGGTTAAATCTGTCTGTTTTTGACAAATGTGTGCATCATCTTAAGGGTTATAAATCTGAAAAAATGTCGCCTTTAGTTTGATTATGGCATTTCATAATTAGCTCCCAATGCTTGTCTATCCTAATTGGATTCCAAATTAACCTGTTACCAAGGATTCTAACTTTTCTGTATCACAAAACTTGCTGGTGATAATGTTGTATTCATGGTGCCATTAATGAAACAGAGACTTTTTTAAATTTCTTTTTTATGAAACGCATAGATTCACTAGACTCACAACGGCACTTTCGAATTATGAAATCCTAGACTATAGATAGAGGTGGAGCTAGCCCATCAGTTATGGTTTTAGTTGAACCCAATAGTTTTGGTCCAAACATTGTATTTATCTTATGAAATTCATTAAATATATACTAATTATTAATTTAGAACCCATTAACTTACAAAGATAAGCATTTCGAAACCCATAGCCTTCAAATCTGCCTGTCTATACATAAAGACCTAAAGGACCTCCGCTACTGTTGACCCCTCTGTTTTAGTTAGGAATAATTTTATGCAGTATTAAGTTTTTATGGTGCATCATAAACAACCCCCAAATTGAAAAAACGACTAGATATGATGCTAGGTCAAAGTGTCAAACAGACCAAAGACAGCAAAAGCTGAATCAACGAAATTCCATAAAGGAGGTGTTGGCTAATTCATATGTCGACAAGCCAGCTTGGTTGAATATGGAGCAGTAAATTCGTCTACCTAACTCAGCACGGAAAGGTCACGAAAGTACAACTAAAGCGCCTGATTTGCGCAGTTCGTTTATTGCCTCTGATAACATCTTAAACCTTAGTGTTCGTACACCATTTTTTTGGGGAGGAGCTTTTGGATTGATTGTGTCTTTTTCTTAGTTCTGGGGTGATTGGGACAGTGGGTAGTCACATCCAAGCCCTATGAACCCCTCCAAACTATCTTGCTTTTTTTCCTTTTCTCCAATGGACATTACATAGAAATTGACTGATCCATAGCTATCTTTATGTAAAGAATCTAAAAGAGTCATTAATGTTATAGGTAGATTTCCTTTCCTACACAAGAATCCATTATTTATCAACAACTCCTAGAAGCTGCCCTCTTTGCTTCAACCCTTATTCGTTTCATACACTGTCAAAGTTAGTTTTCTTTCTATTCCATCCAATGGGCTTCTCCTAACTTCTTTTTCTTAGATGAAATAGGAAAGCTCTCTTTCTCTTTGCTACAGGGAATGTTAGATTTCTCCTTCAGGAAACTTCATTTCCCAAAAATTCAATGATTTCGTAGTCTATATTTTTTTTAATTTCATTCATCTTAAAGTCTTGCATGAGGTAATAAGGTTACGAAATGCAGCCAAGGATGACTTGCCGGCAAGATCGATCAATTCTGCTCTGAGTACTTTGTAGTTCTCAACTGAAGAGTAGAGATTAACGATTTTGATTGGCAAGTCATTTTTGGCTACATCTCTGCCTCATTTTCTCATGCCAGATTTTTGATGATTAGAACTATTTTCGTGGATTGTGAATCAGACTGTGGACAACACCAAGAATCTATGAGACTACTAGTTGAATACCCCGTGCCTTACATTTTGATTTGTGACACTCATGGATGCACGTCTATATATAAGTAAATAAGTTAGCATCAGGTTTTCTAACGTATTACCGGAGTTATGGCGCATGTCCTTTTAACTTAATATGCAGGGTAGCAAGAAGCCAAGACTCTCTCATGGCTTTCAACAGGATTTATTGTAGATTCGTGAAGGTTTATGGTTTGGACCGTAGACCAAATACTGAACGTCCGAATGTGAGGGAATATGGGTTAAAGGTTCATCCTATCGGAAAACATGATGTCGGATGCTATCGTGGCCCTACGGTTGTGACGAACTTGCTCTGATACCGAATTTGTCACCACTCAAAACCGTAGAGGCCGTGATCAACATGCCACATCAGGTTTCCCAGTTGGACTAACAAATGTGATGCGCGATCATTTATTTGTAAAAAAGTACTCCTATGAAGTTTCAACAAAAAAATTAAACCACTAGTATTTTTGTAAAAAAGATGGTTTCCAGAATTAGCTAGTCAACATTGCTCAATTATATTGTTATCTAAACAGTTCATTATTGTTGATGCCAAAGCAAGTTATCCTTTGGTGTACTTTGGGAATGTTCAACAAGTCTGGATACAGTATTCCATTGAGAAATGTAGTTTCGTTTTCATTCCATTTTTTAAATTGCGATTCCAAGTATTTTATAACATCTTCTGCCCTGCTCCACAAGCAAGAAAATATGTTGGGGGGGGGGGGTGTTGAAGCGTTAAGTGAAGAAAAAGAAGAAACACAGGGTTGTAAGTAGGGGTGTTCATGGTTCGGTTTGGGTCGGTTGTTACCTTAAAAATAACCAAACCAATTAAGTCGGTTATTCAAATTGTAAAACCAAACCAATCCAAATTAACAGAAATTTATCGGTTTCGGTTTTTGTCGGTTTTTATCGGTTTTTCGGTTTTTTCGGTTTTTTCGGTTTTTTAAGGTACAAAAAATTTCAAAAGAATCAAATGGTAAAATATAGAAAAAATAGACAAGCATGGCTGCCATTGTTACTTTTTCACGTATTCTCTTAGGAGAAAGAAGAGAGAATAAAGACAATTTATATTCATTATAGAGATAAACTTCCATACTATATAAAAGAAGACAGTAAAACTTTCCAAGAAATCCAAAATTATGTCACTCACTACTCAACTTTATCCCATGATAAGAAATCCAGTCGTTTCTCCAATGGATGAACCAAAAACAGTTAAGTTTTTTCAAAACACAATCACAGTTAAGTTTTTTCAAAACACAATCTATATGATCGGTTCGGTTTGGTATTTTTCGGTTTTTTTGGGTATAAAACCAAATCCAAACCAACTTTGTCGGTTTTTTAAAATTAGAAACCAAACCAAGTTAAACCAAAGAAATGTCGGTTTTTTTTCTCGGTTTGGTTTGGTCTTCGGGTTGGTTCGGTTTTTCGGTTTTTCGTGAACACCCCTAGTTGTAAGTAGTTCTCTCAAGTGTATCACATATCACTTGCTACAACTTACTCTTGTTTCAATTAGTTTCTTCAACGACAATGACCACGCCTTGTGTTGGATTTGGAAAATTGCATTCAGAATATAAACCATATTACATGCCTTCTGGCAATGATCGCCATTAGTAGACTACAACCAGGATGCTATTAATTGAACCACGTGTTTCACGAGTTAGAAATTGGGGTTTAGTTGGAAAAATAGGCATTTTGAAATGTTGGCCCATTTTTTTTCAATTCCACAATGTTGTTCCCTACCAGAGTCGATACCAGTTTCTCATTCGGAATATATGAGTAAATGATCTCGTCTGACTACTTTTGAGCCGAGGGTATTTCGAAAACAACTTTTCTACTTTCATTAGTTAGGGGTAAAGTCTGCGTATACTTCACCCTTTCTAGATTTCAGTTGTGGGATTTCACTAGAGTTGTTGTTATTGTTGTTGATTTCGTATGACTAGTTACAATTTAACTAGTAGAAAATGACTCCACAAAGGTTTCTTAAAGGATTACCTTTACCCTTCGTTATACTATCAGTACAAAAATACCCTTGCCGTTATCCAAATGGCTCAAATATATCCTTCCTCATTACATCTATCCAAGGTGGACATTCAATCCCATATTGTACTGGTATTTTTATGAGGTCAACACCACGTGACATGCTATCTCACCTTCTCAAACCCAATTTACCCCCTCCCCTCTGCTTGACAAAAAAAAGGATCTTGGTTCAAATAATTAAATTTATATAAGTGAGGGCTAATCTTAGTTAACAATAATACACCTAAGATGAAGTTCTTAAAAGATCGCAAACACTGTGTAGATGTAGTCGAACAGTGGCGAGGGCATGCAATAAATATTAAAGAAATCAAAGATAATAATGTAGCATTCAATTATCAATGAATAGCAATAAAGGATATTTAAGTAAATAGAATGAATGAGTCACCCAAGAAAGGATAAAATAAAATGAATGTTCTTTCTAACAATGATGAAAGATGGACAACCCCTTGAATATTTGAGTTATTCTCGGATCTGGTAAAACAATACAGACAAGAATCTCCGTGAAAAGTTACTGTTTGTATTTTATAAGCAATGAGACCCGATTCTCTTTCTCAATTCAAAATGTACTTTTCCAAATGAATATCATATATCCGCTAATAGTACAAGCGCAAAGAATATCAAATCTTGAAACTAGGTGTTATAACTCTGTCAAAGGTACGCGATCTCGGCCGCGACCCTTGTTGACACCTTGACTTCGGCCTTTGTTGATTCTTCGACTTCGGCCCATCTTTACTCTTCAACCATAGACTTCACCGCTTCCTTGGCCATTTCGACAAACGACGACTTGGGAACTCTTCCCCTTGTACTATCTTGACTTAAATATTCTAAAGATAGATTTTGACCCATACACCCTCCACTTTTTCCACCACTAGCACTTCCGCCCCTTCTACGTCCTCTTATCTAAAAATGGTGTCAATAGAACCTTACAATATAGTGTTCAAAGATGGTCAGATTTTAGGACACCCACTAGCCTGCTGTTTCCAACTTCTTCTTGATCAAAACTTCTTTTCTTCCTTCCAAAAATTATAACCCAAATAGTTTAGTTGCGGCATAGTTGTAGCTTCCACCAAAAATGGCATGTAAAAATATTATAGTTAGACTCTTCTTTATGGGCTAAATACTCTAGCTCCCTTTTCTATGATCTACTGTAACTATGCTTTTCTTAATAATATTATGTTAATGTAGTATCAACATCAACACTCTTGGGGGGCGTGCACAAATAGCTACTAACAACTCATGTCTTTATTTTAAAGTCAGTATTTTAAATGTCTTTAGTCTTTAGCTACTGGTTTAATAAACTTTAACTGTCCGGACGAAAATACCCTTCTGCTCATGTCCTTAACTTCATGACTTCAGGACCACATGTCCTTAACTTTTAAACTTGAAACTCTAAGTTCGGGACTTCAGGACTATATGTCCTTAATTTTTGAACTTGGAACTCTAAGTTCAGGACTTCAAGGCTATATGTCCTTAACTTTTGAACTTGGAACTCAAACTTCAAGACCAAACGTCCTTAACTTTTGAACTTGTAAGTCAAAGTTAAGGACCTATTGTCCTAAACTTTTGAACTAGTAACTGTAAGTTAAGTACTGATCATCCTTAACTTTTAAACGTGTAAATGTAAGTTAAAGACCGTCTATCCTTAACTTTTGAACTTGGAAATCAAAGTTAAAGACCTATTGTCCTTAACTTTTGAACTTGTAACTGTAAGTTAAGGACTACTTGTCTTTAACTTTTGAACGTGTAACTCTAAGTTAAGGACTATCTGCCATTAACTTTTGAACTTGGAAATCAAAATTAAGGACCTATTGTCCTTAACTTTTGAACTTGTAACTGTAAGTTGAGGACCAAGTGTCCTTAACTTTTAAGCTTGTTAGTTTAAGTTCAAGACATATTGTCCTTAACTTTTAGGATTCTTAACCTAAGTTCGGGACCTATTGTCCTTAACTTTTGATTTCCTTCTTCTTTATAATTTTTTTTATGATGCCTAACCAAAAGCGTTTATCATATTGAACGATTTTCTCCGGCAACGAAACATTAAAGTGGCTCCTCAAAAAATATGGTGAACAAATGGTCTTTGCTTTTGGTAGAACAAATGGAGGAGTGGAAGGCTCTGACAGCATGACATTTTCAGAAAAGTCTAATTGAAACTAAAGTCCTCAAACGCAATTTATGAATATTCCGTTAAAGATTAAAGAATCACATAAATAATATCAAAAACAAAAAAAAAAAAAAGCAAATTTGATTGAAACAATTAACCTAAAATCAAGAATGGAAATAGAGTATATTGGATATAATTCACAGGAAAAGATGAAAGAAAACCCAAAAATCTCAGAAATAGAGAAAGGGAATTTACATGAGTAAAGAAGAGAAAGAAAGCGTTTCAATGGAAGAGGCCAAGCTCACTAAAAATCATGAAAATCACAAAGGCTGAAACAGAAGTCATTCTTCGTATTTGTTGATACTCGATCCACCCAGTCTTTCCAATCCACCGTAATTCTGTTTGGGAAGGAAACGATAATTATGTATTTTCATATTTATTTTAATAAACTAGTGGCTAGTTTTGCTCAGCATTAAAAATGATGGATAAAAAGCAAATACCACTTTAAATAGTGACTACCCCATATAATTTTTACACATTCTTGCAGGCTAATAAACCCAACATGAATCGTTTACACATTTTGGTTGACGTGTAAAAAGCGTAGAACATTAATTTAAAAATTATATATTCTTCAATTGCTTATGTTTTAATGCGGTTTGAAATTATGAATTTATTCTTTAGCTGTAGATCATATCAATTGAACAGTAGTCCTTTACGAAGAACTCTAATTTTTCACATGCGTATATAACTTCCTACTACCGAATATTTGATAAAGTGTTGGACTCAGTGAACTATCCTGAGCTTAGTACTAAAGGTTTATGCTAGTTAAAGTTAGAAAGATCTATATGCAAAGAAAACGTCGTACTTCTTCATTATCGTGAATTGCAAGTCGAAGAAGAAGTGGAGAGCAGAGGTAAAATGGGACGGAATAGATGAGGTGGCATGTCACGTGGTTGGACTATTATGACGAGGAAGAGGCAAACTCAAAAATAAAGAAGATAAATAATACCAAATTTTAACCTAAAAACCCTTCAAATCAGGGGAAAAACCCACGTTATCATAAAGATCCAAAAATTCCACTATAACAATAACAAGGTTACAAATATTAGCTACACAACACGTGCCAAACACAAAGTAACAATAGCAATAAGAGTAACAACTAATCAATTGAAGAAAGAGGAGAATCCACAAAAATAAAGTTGTTGTTTGAGGCTCGACATCAGATGTACGCGCCTCCAAATCCGATCTTCACCATTCAAGTCATAGATCAAGACGTTACAAACACTCAATCAAAATTTCAGGTCAATCCAACTGTTAACGTATCGAAAAATATAGTTTGAAGTTGGCTGGTTGGAATAAAATCCGCAGCAAAAACAAAAACTTTTCTTCTTCTCTTCTCTCTTAATGAAAGCTCTTTCAAAAACCATTCTCATGTGCTTAAGTCTTTCAGCGACGTGTATCAATGAGCATAGAACAATTCTTCAAGGTTGTCCGATTTATAGATCATGAGTGGTGCTTTCTTTTAAAACCAACACCCACTCAAAATTGGAATAAACACATAATCCAATCCCGAATAGAAATGAAAATCAAAAGAGAACAGGATTAGGCCATTGACTGGACAACACGAGCATGTTCCCAACAAACTTTCCGTCCAACCAAGAGGCCAAATATGTCTTAAGTAGAGGAACTATTGACATCCTTCTTACCTGCCAATTTTCTGCAAAATGCAAGCTTAACTACAAAGCCCTAGTTGCTCCATATAATAGCCCGTTTTCCCAAGTTTCTAAAATCAACTTATTTTGATAAGTATTTTTCTCAAATGTACTTTTTAAAAGTGTTTTGATGAGAAATAGTTTGTGTTTGGCTAATTAATTTGAAAAGAACTTTTGAGCAGTAATTAGTGTTTGGCCAAGCTTTTGAAAACTGCTTCTAAGTGTATTTTTCTCAAAAGTGCTTCTCAGAAAAGTGCTTTCGGAGAGAAGCTACGTTTTCCCGCTTCTCCAAAACTGCTTCTGCTTCTCCTCAAAAGTACTTTTTTCCTTCAAAAAGCTTGGCAAAACACCTCAATTTTGGCTAAAAGTGCTTTTGGCAAAAAAAAAAACTTTTGCCCAAAAAAGCTTGGCCAAAAAGGCTATAAATCTCCTCATTTAAATCACCATAAAGAAAGTAGTATTTTAAATCTAGACTTGCGGCTAAGCCTAGAACCACCCAAATAGAAACATCTTTATGACAGGGGAGAAAATTTTATCAAAGTCAACTCCCTTTTTTGGCCAAAACCTTTAACAACTAACCTTGCCTTGTACCTAGGCACAAAGGTATGGTTATCTTGCTTTATTCTGAATGTCCATTTGTTAGATAAAACTCTTTTACCTTTTGGCAATTTCACTAACTCATATGTGTCATTCTCATGGAGTGACTTCATCTCTTCTTCCATGGCTTCGATCCACTGATCTTTGTGACTATCTTTCATGGCATCATAATTCTCAAGTTCTCCCATGTCAGTTAAAAATACATACTCATCAGGAAAATAACGCATGCATTTTTGCTTATCCCTTCTAGATCTTCTAAGAGAGGTTTCAGGACTATTTAAAGTAGTTACCTAAGCAAGAATTGGTTGTTGATCAACTGAAATATCCATAACATCTATACCATGATGATCATTTTGATCTTGATCACTATCTCCATCATTTTCTTAGTTTCCTTCATGTGCAACTGGTACTTTAGCAATAGAAACTGGATCAATATCAACTAAGTTATCACTACTCTGAGAATCTATCTTCTAAGATTTGTCAATATCTTCAATAGTCTGGTCTTTAAAGAATATTGCATCACGACTTCTAATATGTTTATCTTCAACTGCATCATAAAAATAATGTCCAAGCTCATCTTGACCACAACCGATAAAGATGCACTACTTAGTTTTGACATCTGGTTTTGATCTCTCATCTATAGGAACATGCACACAAGCTTTACATCCAAAGACTATCAGGTGATCACAAGAAATATATTTGGCAAACCAAACTCTGTCTGGGACATCACCCTCCAAAGCAACAGTCGGAAACAAATTGATAACATAGGCAACAGTATTAAGTGCTTCCGTCCAAAATATATTTAGAAGTTTAGCCTTTGAAAGCAGGCATCTAACTCTTTCAACTAGAGTCTATTCATCGTCTCTGCCAAACCATTCAACTGAGGTATTTTGGGTGGAGTTTTTATATGACGAATTCCTTATTTCTTGCAATAGTCATTAAAGGGACCACAATATTCACCATCATTATCAGTGTGAATACATTTTAATATCTTTTAGATTTCAAAGAATACACCTAGAGTGTACGAGAATGACCATCAATGAAGGTCACAAAGTAAAATGCACCACTTTTTGACTTTACTTTTAAAAATTAGAGTGTAGTAGCTCTAATAAATCGGGTTTTCTTGATGAAGGATGGCTATGAAAGGAAACCCTTTTCTATTTTCCAGCTAAACAATGAATACACCTTTTCAGCTTTGCTTGTTTCATTCCAGAAAGCAAACTTTTTTTAACCAAACACGTAATCCCCCTCTTGCTCATATGATTCAATCTTCTGTGTCACAATTCTGATAAAGTGTCACTTTCCACCAGATTTATAGAGTCATAAAGAACAGAGTCCTGTGTCACATATAAATGACCAGACTTGAATCCTCGAGCCACTACAAACGAGTCCTTGGTGAGCTTTCATTGGCCATTAAAGAGGGCATTATGGTAACCTTCCTCTTCTAATCTTACTGCAGAGATCAAATTGAAAGGAAAGTCTGGAGCATGCTTGACATCTTAAAGAACTAACGTTGAACCATTATTAGTTTTCAATCAAACGGTGCTAACACCGAACATCTTAACTTCACTAGCATTGCCCATCTTTAACACTCCATAATCAACATGAGTATAAGTTGAGAAGAAAAGCTTTTCTTGGCGTGACATGTGAGGTAGCTCTAGAATCCACTATCCAGCTTGTCTCATGGGATACCAAATTGATAACATTTTCATCATAAGCAAAAAGAAGGTCATCTCGAACAATAGCATCAATATTGTTCTCGTTATTTTCAAATTTATTTTATTCTCTAATGTCTTGCAACAACATGGGACAAAACCTTTTGATATGTCCCTTTTTGACATAGTGGTTGCATGTACTATTATGGTATTTGGACCTTTATTTATTTTACTTTTACCTCTATCCCTCGAGCCTCTTATTCTATATCTTCCCCAATCTTATGTAATCAAGATATCTGCTTGCGAGGACGAACCCTAAGATTTTCTCCTTACTTCCTCATTCAACACACCACTCTTGGCATATTTCATGGTCACCTTACCTCCAGGAGCTGAATTTGTCAAAAAAACACGAAGAGTTTTCCAAGAGTCAAGCAAATTATTAAGAAGCCAAAGTCATTATATCTCATCATCAACATTAACTCCCATTCCAAATAGCTTATCAAGGACACCCTGAAAATTATTTATGTGATCAAGGATAGGGCTGCCTTCCTAGTATTTAAAGGTCATCAATTGCTTTAGCAAGAATAACTTGTTGTTCCCAATTTTTGAAGTATAAAGAGTCTCTAACTTTTCTCATAATGATCTCACATGTGTCCCGATCACAATATGGTTGCAAACATCATATTTAAATGATTGTCGTATATATCCATTGGTGCCCGAAATCCTAATCTTCATCAGATATACTCTCGGGTTTATGAGCTACAAAACTGGTAGATGCATCTTCTTCACGAAAAATAAATCTTTTATCTTGCTTCTCTAAACATTATAATTTCTCATATTAGAACATACCATCTTGCTCATATTTGCCTATATACAAGATAAATAACCAAGGCTCTGATACCACTGTTATGTCGAGGAAGAGGCAAACCCAAAAATAAAGAAGATAAAGAACGCCAAATCAAAGGTAAAAATCACAGGATCACAAGATCCAAAAACTCCACTATAAAAATAAGAGGGTTACAAAAGTTCTGTAAATTGGTTATACAATAAGTGCGAAACAAAGAGCAACAATAGCAACAACTAATCAATTGAAGAAAGAGGAGAATCCACAAAAATAAAGGTGTTGTTCGAGACTCGAAATCAGATGCTACGGGTCCCCAAATCCGATCCACCGTTCAAATAAAAAACCAAGACATTACAAATATTCAATAAATTTTTTTAGCCCGATCCAACGGTTAGCACATCGGAAAATGTAATTTAATGTTGGGAGGTCGGAGTAAAATCTACAGCAAAAATAAATATTTTTCTTTTCTCTTTTCTCTTGATGAAAGCTCTCTAAAAAATTATTCTTATGTGCTTAAGTCTTTCAAAAACTCGTATCAATGAGCATAGAAAAATTCTTCAATGTTGTCTTATTTATAGATTGGTGCTTTCTCTTAAAGCCAAAATCACTCAAAATAGAAATAAACACCGAATCCAATTCCGAATAGGAATGAAAATCAAAAGAGAATAGGATTAGACCATTTGGCCTTTGGTTGAACAACATGGGCATGTGACCAACATCCACTTCATCAAAATATTATACTTAATGAAGAAGGGGTGTATTTGAACCATTAAGGTAAGGGAAAATTTCACATAAGAATAATTGGGCTCCCTACTTTTCAATTTTATAGCTCATATTTCAATTTACAACTAACTAGCCCAAAAATAATATGCTAAGATTCAACATCCTACTCCAATAAGTTCTAGAAATTATTATTTAATTTTTAAAAAAGATTTCTGAAGCTTTTAAGTTAATTTTCGAATCAGTAACCGTGACTCAAATAATAGTACAACAAATCAAAGCCATTTGGATTGTGAAAATTTGATTTTTAACAAGCTTAAATATGTAGTTTTAAATTTCAAATTTGATTTTGTGAGAAATTCGGAGTGGGTGTTATTAGACTAGTTAGAAATAGTATACAGAGGTTGTATATACGTCTACACGCTTGTATAAAGTTGTATAATAGTGTATAAGATGTGTTTATACACTCATATACACTATTATACAAGATTATACATTATTATACAAAAAACTGTCTTCATTTTCTTCCTCGCGTCTATTCTAAAATTTTACTCAAATCATGCTCAAATCTACTTCAAATTTAAAATTTGAACTCTTTTTGATGTTTTCAATCAATTGGAACAACACTCAATCCAAACAACTATCAAACACAAAAATCTTATTTTCGAAAGCAAAGTTTGAATGACCATCAATGGTGGACTTCTACTATTTAATTTTCTTATATTGTAACCAGGTGACACATGGTAAGAAGAAGCAATGACGGACGACCCCTTAAAGCATATGTAGAAGACGTGAGAAGAAGAGAGAGTGAAAGCAATAGTTGGGAGAACACAAATTTAACTCCATAGCTTTAGAAGCAATGCTGGTAAGAACATAATTTTTGAACTTGCTATTGCTTTCAAAATATGTACAATATGGGCTTGGATAAAATTTAAAAAATATGAGCAATTTTTTGTTATGACATGTAATCATATGTATTTTCTTATAATTCTTTCTTTAGGTTATGACATGGGTATTTTTATACGAATAATATAACGGAGGGTAAAAATGATTATTTTTTTATAATAGAGTTACAAATATGGCCCTTATCCGAAGTATATACGTATTATATACCGATCTCCTATGTTGTCATTTATTGATATATATATATATATATATATATATATTGTAAAAAGGGCTCATCTGTATCACCAAAATGATATTTGTAGTGGGTTACCAATGTCCATGAATTTTGCGGTGCATTAATTCAAAATACAAGTAACTATCCCAATTGTCAAGCAACACAAATAGTAATAATTCAAACATATAAAATAGTATTGTGTAAAATGATTATAGTATTATAAAAAAGGAAATACAAACTCAGAAAGGAAAGAGCTCAGAGTCTCAACAACAGATGATGGTCATAACCATACATGAAAATTTAAAGATAGAGATAGTATTTGTTAATAATAATAACAAGGGGAAATAGTGAAATTCTAAAGGGAGATGAAACCTTCACGGACGAGGAGACCAAACATAAGAGTTATAAGGCCTGTCGTGATGCTTTGTGTTGGAGTCATCCATGGCTGAGAATAAGCGCCCAACGTAAAGGCAGCACCCACCATTCCGATCAAGAACGCGCTCATGTTGGGATTCATTTTTCTTGATCTAATTATCTCTGTTCCTTTTGCAATTTCTGCTTCTGAAACGAACGTTGAAATTCTGATCCCAATAATATACTGTATATCTATATCTCTTGTTGAATAAAAGGAGACAGCTAATAGCAGCAATAAGTAAACAACCACCCAGCTTTCTCAAAGGCCAAAGTCAACTCTACCTTGGGGAGATGAATCCGCTTGTTTAATTTGTTTTTTTCTCACCCCGTTTTTGTTTATTATTGATGATACTATCTCTTTTGTCATTCGACGTGACACATTTTTCCTTATTTCCTTCTGGGTCTACATTTTACATATATAGAATTTAACGCTCAACACCGGAATTTAACCTGGTAGGAATTGATGTATAAGTAAATATAGTATTGGTATGAAAGTTTAATATTATTTTAATACTTTATTTGATTAGCAAATCTTGTATAAATTACTTCAGAATTAAAATTAGTACCGGAATAATTTATACCTTGTAGGGGGTAGGGGCAATTAGTGCCGAAATAACTTATACCTCATTCTTATAAATTATGAAATTGTTATTTGTAATACAACATACTAAATAGTAGATAAAAAATAATACTAGGATAACTAATTCCAGCATGCCAGAGCATAACTTATTCCAGACGACTGCTTAAAATAAATTATCTACCATTTTTGTTAGATTAACAAATCATGTTTTTTTTATCAGTTACATATTAATGTAAGGAGTTTAACCTATATAGATTGAAAGTGTAAAAGAAAATACATTATTTAGTCACCTGAAAAATAATTAGAGGTAAAAGGCCATTTTAAAGTGAGATTACTAATAAAATATGTCATATTACCTGCTATACAAAGTTAAAAATATAGACAAAATTACGGTCCATGTCACTTGGCTTAATGCCGCAACAAAAAATGGCCCATATTTGAATATTTTACCCTATATAGTCCATATTGTACATAACTTGAAAGAAATTTTTCAGTCTTTAGCCCACAATTAAAGACACACTTTTAGGGTTTTATTATTTTCTTCTTTCTTCATTCCCTTCATCTCTCTCTCACCGTCTCTCTGCTTCCTATTCATTCAACTGTCAACTCTTTATATACATTCATTCACCTTCTTTCTTTCTTCAATCGCAAATAATTTTTGCTTCTCCATACACATATAGTCTACCAACTCTGAGCTACTATTTAGCCAATGTAAGCTTCTTACATTTTTTTAACACAAACTATAGAAGAATTTGTCCCTTAATTTCTAATTATTTTGTTGTACGTGTGCGTTCCGCTACTTTTTGAAGTTTCCAACAATGTCAATTTTTCAACCTTTTCTTCAGTTTGCCAAACATCATATGCTCCACTTCCTCCAGCGTGCGCATTCAATATAATTTTGAAGGATTTTGAAGTTTGAAGTTCTTGTAATTTTGGAAGATTTTGAAGTTTGATGTTTGAAGTTCTGAAAAAACATAACTATGTAGCAGGTTATATCAACTTTGTATAACAGTGTATATGGATATACAAACACCTCTTATACACTATTATACATGTTTATACAAGTTATATAGTATTGTATAATTGTGTATATTAGTGTATAATGCTGTATAAATATATATATTTTTTTCAGTTTATAACAATGTATATACATTGTTAGTGTGTAAGAGGTCTCTATAGAAGTTTGACACTTCCTTCTCTTCTTCTTTTTTGTGTAATATATTGTATGAGCGTTGGACGAATTCTACAATTCATTTAGCAAGTTTTTATTTTTCTTTTGTCCTGTTGGATTGCTTCAGCAATTGCACATAAAAGTGTTTGAGTTTCTTACCTTCAGATAATATGTATTATTTAGGATTTTTGAGTTGCGTTTGTGGCTGATTTGCGAGGCAGAACAATAACTGGAAAGAAAGTCTATTCAAATTCGACGGAATAAAAATGCAAACAACCATGGAGTATGTCAACTTCACTAGGAAGTGAAACAAGTCATGCCAAAATACATACCTTTTAATTAAATTCAAGACTTAAGCCTTTAACATCCACAAGAAACCTTAATTTTACATTGCTTAGGCAGTTTCATGACAGCTTCAGGATTGATTTGCGAGGCAGCAGATTTGCGAGGGAGCAAAATAAGTTGTCTTTCAAGAATTAGCCTATTATTTTTTGGGCTATAGATTTGAAAAGTGATATCTAGGCTATTATATTGCAAGTTAGGTGTGTGAGTTGTATTTATATGAAATTATCCCAAAAATATATTACCAGTGTAAGAAAGTTTTTGTAAAAAATATACTTAACATAATGATGTAAAAATATATACCTTCAGTTCGCTAAACTAAAAAGACTTTTCCTTTTTAGTTCCCAAAATTTGTCTTTTTGATTTCATCTTTCAAATTATTGAGGTCATTGATATGCAATAAACGGCAGCCACAACATTTTCTTTCTGATTAAAAGTAGTAGGCGATTATGAAATTTCAGCCCTAACAAACTGGCCTGGTGCTCGAACAAAATTGTCAACAGACAGGTAACAAACATTTAGGCGAAAGCCAACTCCTTTACACCGATAGCAAAAAAAAAAAACTTAGAAAGAACAAGTCATAAGAACTGGTTTGAGTATCTGACAATTTGCTTCTAGAGTTTTCAATATTACAGATATAAGCGCAAGATAATTTCCGGGGATATAAGCGTAATGAAAATGCCGAATATCCATTTTTAAGCATGTTGTTTAAATTATAGTACTTACAATTTACAATATATTTAAAGCGTAGCCAATCCGTTCAAATTTTAGGGCTCGACATCCTGAAGTTCAAACCTTAAGTTTAAATTTACGGACATTATTTTCTAAAGTTTGAAAATTGTGTTCAGAAATTTGAATCTTATGTCCAGAATTTTAAATTAGTAGTTAAAAAATTATGAATTTCACATTAGCAGCTCAAAAGTCCAGGATGCTAAAATGAAGGATGCTTAGTCTTGATCTTTGGATGAATTGACGAAATCTTAAATGCATTATAAATTATGAATATATTTTAAATAGCAGACTTAAAAGTGGCTACTAATGCACTTCTCCTTATAAGCGTACGGAACAATCCATGGCATTATATGGGCTTGGCTTCTTTAAAGCCCATTAGAGATATTGTGACGGAAGCCCATGAATAGCGTTCATGATCTGAGAGGTCCAAAAACAGGATAGAGATTCTTACATTGTTGGGCTCTTATAAAATAATATTTATATTAATGTTATTATATTTGGATTATTTCAATAATAGCATATTTTATTACAAATACAGCATATATGAATAAAGTACTAGTATTTAATAACTTATTTATTTTCTAACTCCTCCTAAAAACAAGGGATTATGTTTACTTGACATATTATGTCTTCCCTTATTTCAGTAGACGTCTTTCTCATCACTAAATTACCAACTCAAGAATTAGATAAAAATATTTCTTTCTCCTCGTATTTTTAATTCTTTAATGATGTATAATCTGGTGTATTAATTATACATAGTATCATCACTTGCCACAAGACCAAACGTTCAAGAATAAAAAAATTCTGATATGTTGCATTGCTCATCTGTATGACAAAATTTTTAAAATATTTTATACAATATATCTGTTTTAAAATATAACATTTTAAGTATAAACATTTATATATACTTATAATATACCAAATATGATTGTCGGTGAAGTTTTGAACTTTTGCTTGTTATTGTCTTTTCGATCATTTACCTGTCATTTTTCTGCTCAGACGAATTCATGAACTATTATTGGGTCAGGCCTCCCGGGCTTGATACTTATTTTAGGCTCCAAGTATTCAGGTCAAAATCACGTGGCATAGCCCTTTTTACGGTTGGCTATCGAAAAATAGCCACTATTTACGAAGACAATAATATAGAGGTAATATAGAGGTAAAAACATAAATAGACAATATTTAAGAAATATTTTCAAAAACCTAGCAGCAACAGTTTTTTACTTAACATGGCAGCTAAATAATTACATTCTTTAATACATACAAGAAATAATCCTCTCCTTATTTACAAGGATAAGATTTAATACTCCCTAAAAATAAGCAAATTAAATGAAAAATGTTAACCTCGAATAAGTGATTGCGACATTTACTCGTTTTCCCATGTTTGCTAAAATTTTATCATATTTGTCTCTCATATGGTAAAATCTAATTGCTTTGTCTCTCACCAAAATTATGATATTATCTTACTGGTGTAGTGTTATATTTAGAATATATTATAGTTGTATAAATTATTTTTATATTATACTACTTGCATAGTATTTATATAGCATATATAAATGGTATATACATATGATATAATTATCTAATTAAGTATACGACGAATAATTATTATTGATATATACTATTATATTTTTTGGATGCATAATACATAGTCTCAATACGTATATGTATGAAATTTTATAATCTAATGTATGATGTAACTTTTGTTGCATAAAACTATGCAAATACCAGAAATATACACATCATATATAAATGGTATATTTTACATATGAAATATAGCATTGTATGCATATATATATATATATATATATATATATATATATATATATATATATATATATATATATATATATATATATATATGTATGTATATATATATATAATGCTATTATACGTAATACGCATTATATACATCTCCGATATTAATAATTTCAGTCTTCGCTTTCTTCCCAGAATCCCCATTTCATCATGTCTCTTGCATCCAATTCTATGGCCATCAAAGAGCAAAGAAACCCCAAACTCATCGTACACCACGACCAATCTTCATCCAAATCCCACTTTTCAGTCACTTCTTTCTCAAAAAATTTTTATTTGCCGTTTAAGAATCACAATTCTTAAAAATTATGAATTTCATTATAGAAGACATAGAGTTTATTTTTCTGGCATATTTAATTTGAGATACTTAAAATATCGAGAGAGCCGGTTGAATTTGGAGATTTAGATATAAATTTCGGAGAGAAAAAAAATATATATTCCATAATTTGTGGTACAACTAAATCATTAAATGTAAGGGATAACGCTTACATGCTAATATTGTAAAAAAAATGATATTAATGGAATAATAAAAAAGTAGTACCATTTTCTTAAATACTTGCTTAAAAATGATCAAACGTGTATTTTTCTCTTTAATTTAATATAATATAGATAATTTTTGGAGTAAAATGCAGATTTAGGCCTCATTTATTTTTATTAAGATTAATATGTCTGAATCAGAATGCATATTTCAATATTATTACGTGTACTAATATTAAATTTTCTGAATCTGAATATTAAGATGTCGTATTCAGATGTAAATGCTGAATAATTAAGATTGTTTGTTTCTCTACATCCGTGTGTGCAAAACTTATCTTTAATCTAGAATTAATAAGTATAAATTCAACTTAAATAGTACTAATTAATCTAATATAATATTATATGAACTATTTAAAAAAATTATATGGTGGTTGGTTCATCTTCTTGAGTGGAGGGTCTATTGCAAACAACCTCTATATTCATCCAAAGTAGGGATAAGGTCTACGTACACACTACCCTATGGACTCTACTTGTGAGGTTCCACTGAGTTGTTGTTGTTGTTGTTGTTGTTGTTGTTGTATGTTGTGGTTGGTGGTGATGATGGCTAACAATGGTATTTGTGAATACCGTGTGGGTAGTGGCGGGTGTTGGTGTTGGTGTTGATTGATAGTCGTGATTATGGGTAGTAGATGGTGGATTACAGTAATAGTTAATAATGGTGGTGATTGATATAGTAATGGATGATATATAATGGTGGTTGTGGTCAGAGGCGGATCCAGGATTTGAAGGTTGCGGGTGCCATATTACTTTGGACTTGACTTGATCTTTTTGAGTTTCGGTTCGGGTTATTCGTCTTTAAGCACAAATCGATAAAAAAAAATAATTATGATGAGCAAAGCATAAAACTTTCAATAACATAACTAATATCAACAGAAAATTAGTATTATTTATTTACAATTGTCTTCGATCAATTTTTATATTCTGAAGTTATGATTTGACTAAAAGATGGGCAAATAAGACTAAAACTCGCTATAGATGCATGTTTAAATACTCAAAGCAAAATCTTACTTGATAAACACCAATTTTTTTTTTTGATAGAACACTAAAATCTTTGAAATAGAAGCAAGAATATATAAAATTTAAAAAGTCAATGAGAACTCACAAGGAAAACAAAGTTAGCAGCAATTGAAGAAAAGGAAAGAAAAGAAGAAACAAGGGGAAAAAAGAAGAAAAGAAAAAAGGAGAACGAATCTCCTGTAAGTAGCAACATAGTAGTACTAGTTACAAGAAATGCACAAGCCTAGGTTCGATCCTGCGCCCTAGAGGCAAAAAGTTAAGCCCTGCACCAATGGCACCAATCAGCCTATCGTCACAGCGGGTGCCATTTTAATTATTTATCCAAATTTCTAAATATACGTACATATACTTATATATACATATAGCATTTTGGCTCAGGTGTGCGGGTGGCGTGCCACCCTCTTCCTCCTTAGTAGATCCGCCCCTGGTTGTGGTGATTGATGGGTTTTGTGGTAATGTTGGTTGGGGGATGGTGGGTACTAGTGGTGGATTACATTGGTGATGATGATTAGTAGTGAAAGTGTAGGATAACAGTGAAATATCATATTTACACAAATTCTTGAATATATAATATCTTAGTGATATTAAGATTTTGTTATAGATCTTAATATTCAAATTTAAAAATAAACATACTTAATAATTTAGATATGAATAATTAAGATTCAGATCTCTATTAAGCACAAACGATGAGACCTAAACTTTGATCTTCCGCTTATTTTGGATATATCCTTAAAAATTCAACACTTTCTCCTTTTTCGTTTTGGTTATATCCGTAACGAACTTTAAATTAATTAATTACTGATATCTTCTACGAATACTTTTAGGGTGTGTTTGGTACGAAGGAAAACATTTTCTGGAAAATGTTTTCCACGTTTTCCATGTTTGGCTGGCTTAAATATTTTGAAAAATATTTTCCTTATTGATTTATTTTCCTCCAATTGGAGGAAAATATTTTCCTTATCAAAAGAAGGGAAAACATTTTCCAAACATCCTTCTCAACCTTTCTCACCCTCACCAACCCACCCCTCTCCAAAAATAAGTTTTTTATTTATTTAAAATTTTTAGTTTTTCCGTTACCATCCACCCTACTACCCCTCACCAACCCACCCGTTCTCCGAAAAATATTTTTCACTTACCAACCAAACAAAAAAAAAAAAGTGATAAAACCACTCATTTTCCATGAAAATATTTTCTAGGAAAACATTTTCCATGGAAAATATTTTCCTTCGTACCAAACACACCCTTAAGTTAGTTTCGATGGTTATTTGCAAGTTAACGAAGAGAGGAAAAAAAAGCGGTGGGATTTTGTATCTAATAGCAGTTCATAGACTTGGAAATATCCACCTTTTCTATAGTGAATGAAGCTTTGACCGAATGACACTAGTTTAAGGTGATAGAAACTAAATTTCTTTCAATCCTATAAATAATTGACGTGTTAAGAATTTGTTATTATTGGTGCGTAAAACTGCAATCCGCCGGAAATAGGGCATAACCGCAATTAAATAGTATTACTACTCAGACATCTTTATAATAACATTTATATATAACAAAATTTCATTATAAAAGTCTATAACAGTATTTTACTATAATATCTAAAAATATTCGAAAACGAAATTGCTATAAAGAGGTTTGACTGTAATTATTTTTCAAAGATGCAGGTACCATCTCACTTATTATTTAATCAAGTCCTTCGCATGTTTAGCACTTAACGCATCTTGAGCAAGATAGTCAAAAACCCTTAACTAACTAACTTTTGTTATCCTTTAAAAATTTAAACTCGATACAACATTTGTCCCATTGGAAATTGACTATTATCTAGTGCTTATTTATCAGCTAATGCCCAATGCAACAACAACAACAACAACAACCCAGTATAATCCCACTTAGTGGGGTCTGGGGAGGGTAGTGTGTACGCAGACCTTACCTCTACCCTGGGGTAGAGAGGCTGTTTCCAAATAGACCCCCGGCATCCTTCCCTCCAAGAACTTCCCACCTTGCTCTTGGGGAGACTCGAACTCACAACCTCTCGGTTGGAAATGGGGGTTGCTTACCATCAGAGCAACCCCTCTTGTCAAGCTAATGCCCAATGCATCTTCTCCTAATTATTCAAAGTACTAGCACCTACACTTGATATGTTAAGCATTTTCTAAAACATAACCTTCTCCTTGCCTCATCTTTAGTACAAAACTAAAATAGGAAGAGAGTAATGCCCAAACAGAAGATGGAAGAGAGAAGCGAGAATCTAAATACCACTCGTTACGTTGTCACATAAAGAAATGAGAATCTAAAAATGTGAAGAGCTATTTACCAAATATCCTTACACCAAAATTATTAAAAAGAAAATACAGCCCATTTTTACATAATTAAGAAATGAGAATCTAAAACCCATGGAGTCAATAGGTTGAATAACATTTTTTTTGTCGTAGCACCCGTGACAAAATGTTCGAAATATACATCTTTTGGGCAAAGGCGAAGCAAGGTGGACGGAAGGAATTTAGCCAAACCTTATACATCAAAAAATTAAACTGTATATAAAAGATTAAATTTTTGTTCTATATATATTGGGTGTTGAATCACTTTAGTTCGTTTGCGTGTTTTTATTTTAATTTTAAATTCCCTTGATAAAAATTTTGCTACTGCTTTTTTGACCAAATTAAAGTTGGCACATTTTCAGTTTCAAAAGTGGCAAGACTACCAAGAAAGAGGGAAACACAAAGGTGGATTTGATAATAAATTTGACATTCAAACACCTATGACCTAACTAAGCAGGGGCGGAGCCACAGTTGTCGGTGCGGGTTCGGGCGAACCCAGTGACTTTCCTCGAGACTCTATATTTGTATTAAAAAATTTACTAAATTATAAATATATACATTTGCCAAACCCAGTAACAAAAGTATTCTAGGTTCAATGGTAAAGGGGTTTGGGTTTGCTAGGAGACACCTGAGTTTGAATCCCTATCCCACACCCTCAAAATCTAGCTCCGCCTCTGTAACTAAGGCTCACTTCGTTTCCTAAAGTTGCATAATTAAACCAAATCAATTATATCGATTTGGATTAGTTCGGTTTTGTCGGATTTTTGGGTTTTTTTGTTACACGAATATTATTTCAATCTTACGTTATTAAAATTATAGATAAAACTTTGATAAGTGAATATATGTTTAGTAAATATGGAAAAATTGACAAACATATAATCTATTAAAATATTCTAATCGGAGAAAATTTTTAGGAACACATGATAGTTATTTTCTTAGTCGTTTAACAATAATTTTTTTTTAATTTATGCTTTCAAGGTTAATACATGAGAGGATCCCAAACATTTCTACATTTTCTAAAGAAAAATCACTACAAAGTCTTAAAACTATAAATAAACTTTATATATTTATATGTCGGTTTGGTTCAGGTTTTTTTACTCAATACCAAACCAAGTCAAACCAAACCTAATCAGATTTTTTTAATCGATTTGATTTGAATTTTTAGTTTTGTGCGATTTTTCGGTTCGGTTTGAACAATCCTAGCCAAAACCATGGGAGCTGGTAATACTAATAGACAACAATAAATAAATTAATAAAATCAACCATATTGTGTTTAATTTATTGCAGTAATGTGTGAAAACCTATGGACGAATGTCTTTTAGGTTCGATAAATAGGATTGTCAAGACCAACCGTTCCATTTATGACTTTCCTCAGATTGAGTATTCTTTTTAACTTACTTAGTGGATTCTTGATTGTACAATTTGAGACAAACAGCATTTTTCCTATTATAAATATCATGCTACTATTGTTTTGTGTCTACCATGCATAACAAAAGTTTATAAGCTATCGAAATTAATTTGAAACCCTTCCAAATAATTCTTTATTACTTTCTACTAGATAGTAAATTGAGGAGAAGATGGGTGGTGATGAAGCTGGAGATGAAACAAAAGATTCAAAGCCAGAGCCCAAAGGGAACAGAGGAATTTCATTTCTTGATTTTATTATGAGAATATTTGCCATTGTAGGTACCTTGGGAAGTGCAATTGCCATGGGGAAAACTAATAATACCCTTCCCTCCTTCACGGAGTTCATCAAGTTTAAGGCTGAGTACAAGGACCTTCCCACTTTCACGTAAGATAAATATATTATCCTATTTTATATATATATATTGCAATATAAAGATTTTTAGTCGGTCAGTATAATTTAACCATTAATAGTAGGTTACCTTATAAACATTGATTTTCTACACTATAAGTGAATTTTAACATGTGATAGCAAATTAGTTGCCATTTCTATCACATTATCAATTAATGTTTATCATATAAATTTAAATAATTAGCTTATAAGTGATACCGTCATGTAATTGTTTATTTTTTTTTGCGCCCCATTAGTACTTCATAGAACGTAAACTCTTCGATCTTTTAAATGATTTAATAATATAATTTCTTTTATACTGTTAGTATATAGAAGTTAAGTTCGTTTGTTTTAGTCTAATGGTATATATTATCCATTTTCTACAATTTTGCACGCATAGGTTCTTTGTGGTAGCGAATGGCATCGTTAGCGCATACTTGGCTGTATCTCTTGTCCTATCCATCTTACACATTGTCATGAGTGGTGCAAAAATAACCAGAGTGGTTTTGGTCTTCTTTGATACGGTAAATTCTTGAATTAATTAGCTTATTTTGCAACTTCATATTTTAATTATATTTACGTACAATAATTTCTGAGCTGATAATTAATCTCAGGTGATGATGGCATTTTTGACATCTGGAGCATCAGCTGCAGCAGCCATAGTATATTTGGCACACAAAGGAAATGAACGTGCAAATTGGATTGCTATATGTCAGCAGTATAACTCTTTCTGCGATCGTGCCTCTGGCTCTTTGGTTGGATCGTTTATTGGAGTTCTTGTGTTTGTGCTGCTGATTATATTGTCTGCCCTCGCCCTTTCAAGAAACTGATTTCTTCCTACAATGATCACTTCTTGCAGGAAGAAACAGCGTTTTCCTGTTGTTTTGTTTTTAACAGTGTGTGTTTACATTCGAAAATTTTCGAGTTTTTGAGTTATTTTCTCATCTTAATTCTTGCAAGCTGTTATTACATCTGTTTGTCTTAGTGATTCTTCCTCTCATTTAATAAAATTGACATTTATAGTACCATTGGGAATCATGAAATAATTATCTTTTAGCACTAGAAATCCTGGACTAATAATACTGTCAGCTAAGAATGAAGACTGTCTTTACTGAGAATCCATCAAGTAGATCAATTTTCAAGCAATAAAGTTATTTCAAGTCCTAAACTACCTGACACCCCATACACGTCCTTAAGCAAACAAAATAATGGTGTAAGCACCAATCAAAGAACTATAAAAATGTCTACAATCAATGCAATAGCATCAATGGACTACTGATAAAAACAGCAGAATTGAAATTTCCCTGCATCGTGCACTACAGTGGTCTATGATGTATCGTCTTCGTACCCTCCACAGAGGATGGACCTTCATGTGGAAGATGAAGAAAGGGGCGTTATCACACATGGAGCTCTCCCAATCTCGACAAGCCAATTTTATTCTTAAGAGTGCTTAAGGTCTAGAATCAAACAAAAAATTCCTGAGGGCATCCTCATCAGCCTCAATTAAAGTACAACCAGGTTCTTTCCAAACCCCATTATCATCCATCAACTTCCTCACCCTTTCAGCACCATCCCATTCATCTCTTGAAGCATAGATATTTGACAGCAAGACATAATCACCACTGTCTTCCCTTCCCAATTTAAGCAGTTGCTCATTAGCATACCTTCCCAGCTCGACATTGGAATGGACTTTACAAGCTCCTAGCAAGGTTCTCCATATAATGGCATTGGGTTCAATCTCCATCGTGCTTATGAAATCAAACGCTTCATGCAGTAGTCCTGCACGTGCTAGCATATCCACCATACACCCATAGTGCCTTACGTTCGGCTCAATATTATACTCAGCTCTCATCATGCTGAAATATCCTCTGCCCTCGTCAACTTTTCCAGCATGACTACAAGCAACTAATACCCCCACAAAAGTAATTTCATTAGGAATATACTTCATTCTCCTCATATCTTCAAAAAGAGAAATACATTCTTCAGAATGACCATGGAAAGCTAATCCTAAAATAATTATGTTCCAAGATGACACATCCTTTTCTCTCATGCCTTGAAACACTTCAAGTGCCTTGCTAATGCTGCCACACCTAGCATACATGTCTACAAGTGCATTACCAAGAAATATACTTAACTCACCTGCACCCATCTCGATAATAGATTGATGTATCTGATCACCAACATCCAAGAATGCTGAATCCGTGCAAGCGGATAACAGGTGCAACATTGTAACCTCATCAGGGTGTTCCCCTTCACTTCTCATCTCTGCATACATTTTTAACGCATTCTCGTTTTCGCCACAAAGCAGATATCCAGAAATCATCACATTCCAAGTCACAACATCCCGCTTCGGCACCATATTAAACAACTCCCTTGCATTTTCCATCCTCCCTTGCTTTACATAACCCGTGATCATCACATTCCAAGAAACCAAGTCTTTAACCGGCATATCATCAAAAAGATTCCTTGCCACATCTAATTCACCTCTCCTCGCATAACCAGCAGTCAAAGCAGACCAAGCAACAACATCCCTTTTAGCAGAACCATCAAAAAGTTGCCCTGCAATTCTTATATTTCCAACATTAGCGTGAAAATATATGAGGGTATTCCTCGCAAATTTATTAGATTCAAATCCATGTTTCACAATTTTCCCGTGAATGGTAAGGCCAGAAACAAGCCAAGAGAGCTTAGTACATGCCTTGAGTACAAAAGGAAAAGTATAACTATCCGGATGTATGTAACGTTTTTCCATCTGGGTATAAAGGGAAAGGGCAAGAGAAGGCCTGAGACTCTGAGCTGAGCCTCTAAGCATGGTGTTCCACAGGAAGAGCTCTGGCTGGGTAATTTGTGCAAACACTTTGTGGGCATAGTGAATAGAGGCTGAAAAAGTAACGGCAGAAGCGTATATGAGCTCCCTCAGAGCAAAGCGATTGGAGTTGAAACCGGTGATGATCATCAAAGCGTGAATTTGCTTTAGGGATTGGAGATCCTTGCATTTGCTCCATAGTGATGATTGCCGGTGAAGTTTTGAACTCCTGCTTGTTATTGTCTTTTTGATCATTTACCTGTCATTTTTCTTCTCAGAGGAATTCATGAACTAATATTGGGCCAGGCCTCCTGGGCTTGATACCTACTTTAGGCTCCAAGTATTCAGGTCAAAATCGCGTGGCATAGCCACTTTTAAGGTTGGCTATCGAAAAATAGCCACTATTTACGAAGTCAATAAAAATAGGCACTATTTGCGGCAACAGGGATCGGTCCCGTATAATTTACGGAAGTTCTGGTGCATTTGTGTACGAACTCTAGCATATTATGCTGGACCGTTATACTTTGCTAACTCTTGTAAAATTTGCGGGAGACTGGAGCACCAGTGATCCAAACTCCAGTATATTATACTAGATATTTATGTTTGTTGGAACTCTCATAAAATATGCGGGAGTTCCAGCATAGTTATCTTGGAACTCCCGTAAAATTTGCGGGAGTTCAAGCATACTTATGCTGGAACTCCCATAAAATTTGCGGGCGTATTTTCCGGATTTTGAATAGTGTTTTTGCTCAGATTTCTCTTTACATAAAAAGTAGCTAAAATTCGATGACTTTTAAAACTTGGCTATTTTTCAACGACCAGTGGTAAATCTAGCTATTTTCGAATTTCTCGCAGTATTTAGAAGCGCGAGAAATTTAAAAGGGGTTTTGGCATGGTGTGACAATGTACTCACACAATTGGCATAAAATAACTCTAGTTATAGATATTGGCACAAATAGCCCATAATATATATATATATATATATATATATATCACAACTTTAATTTTCTTCTTTTATATATATAAAATATATATTAAAATTTTAATTTCCTTTTTTATATATAAAATATAAAATGATAAGTAGAATTATTTAAAATTTATTTTTATCTATATATCAATGTATATCATAACGAAAATAATTGTATTATTTATATATCACAGTGTATAACACATCAAATATTGTGTATACAAAATATATGATACAAGTTTATTTTATTATTTGTGTATATCAAAATGTATATCACAACTTTACTTTTTTTATATATATATAAAAATATATATTAAAATTTTATTTTCCTTCTTTATTATATAAAATATAACATGATAACAACAACAAAAACAACAACGATCCAGTAAAATCTCACTAGTGGGGTATGAGGATGGTAGTGTGTACGCAAAGCCAAGGTCATTGTCTTGGCGTGACAATCTAGGATAGCATGATACGGGGACAACCAATCCATCCTCAATATAACATCAAAGTCCACCATATCTAATAGTAATAAATCAACACGGGTCTCAAGACCCTCAAACACAACCACGCACGAACGATGCACCCGGTCGACTACTATGGAGTCACCCACTGGCGTAGACACATAGACAAGAATGTCCAAGGCATAGCTAGGCACGGCCATGCATGGTGCAAAGTAGATATGCACATATGAATATGTAGACCCAGGGTCAAATAGTACTGAACCATCTCTATCGCAAACCACAATGGTACTTGTAATCACAACATCTGACGCCTCTGCCTCTGGCCTAGCTGGTAAAGCATAAAATCGGGGATCGGCACCACCTCCCTAAACTATGTCTCTAGGACGGTCATCCACCGGTTGACCTCTACCCCTGGCGGGATTGCCTCTACCTCTACGGTCTCGACCTCCACCTCTACGATCCCTACCCTCGCCCCGATTGATTGGGCAAGATGTAGGTCATTGGTGCCTGAATCATGGGGCAAGGACCCTGCTACTGAGAACTGCCCGATACTTGAGGGTAAAACTAATAATGTGACCAGGGTCACCACAACCGTAACAAGACTTCGGCTACTGTGACTGCTGACCCTGACGGCATGAATGACCCCTACAAACACTCTGAAGAGGCTGAGCACTGATGGGCTGCTGATCAGAATACTGTTCACGAAAATCGCGATCACCTGAACCACCCTGCGAAACTTGGAGAGCTGACTGAAAAGGCCTGGAAGACTGGCCCCTGTCATAAGAATCCATTCCTCCAGATGACGTACCACTAAATCTGCTAGAATGACGAGGCCTCTTGTCTGAAGCATGACTACCTCCCCGAGTAAGGGCCATCTCAACTCTGCGAGCCGCATTAGCCGCCTCTTGAAAAGATATGTCACTACCAACTCTCATAGCCATCTGAAGTCAGATTGGCTGAATTAACCCATCAATGAACCTACGGACCCTCTCTCTATCTGAGGGGAGTATCACAACTTCATGACGTGCCAGATCCACAAACCTCATCTCGTACTGAGTAACGGTCATGGAACCCTGCTGGAGGCGCTCAAACTGCCTCCGAAGTGCCTCCCACTGAGTGACAGGAACTTCTCCAAAAATAACTCTGCAAACTGGTGCCATGTCAAAGCTGGGGACCCTGCTGGTCGAGTTAAACAAAAATCTCTCCACCAAGTCTTGGCGGATCCTGCAAGCCTCAAAGTTTAAAAATCAACCCTGTTGGATTCCACTATTCCCATAGTCTTGAGAATCTCGTGGCAATTGAATAGGAAGTCCTGGGGATACTCCGATGAAGCACCGCTGAAAGTGGTGGTAAAAAGCTTGGAGAACCGATCAAGTCTACATAGAGCATCAGAAGTCATGGCCGCTCCATCTCTGGCCTGAGCTATAGAGCCTGTCTGAGTTGCCACTGCAGGCTGAACCACTAGTGCCTGAGCCTGGGGAGCTACTAGCTCTGGAGTATCCGTAACAGGAGTCTGAACCTATCCCCCAGCCTGAGAAGTGGCCGGTGCGACTGGTAGCAATCCTGCTCTGGCGACACTGTCCATAAAGTCTGCTATCCGGACCAGAGCCTCCTGAAGATCCGGGTGCCTCTCCTGGGACCTGAGCTTGGCCCACTAGAGCTGTTGGGGCTAGAACCTTCTCACTATTTTAAATATGAGGCTCCACCTCTAGAACCGCTACCTGGGGCTGAGCTCTTCCCCTACCACGGCCTCCGGCACGACCTCGGCCTCTGCCCCTCGCAGGAGCTGCCTGAGGCTCGTACTACTGATCAGCGGATGAAGAAGCACGTGTTCTCGCCATCTGCGAAAGAACAGAGTAGAAATTCAATCAGTATTTGAGTAAACAAATCGAACGACTAGAAGGAACAAATGAGAGATTTTTTGTAACTCAAGAGACTTTGGGGAACAAGTACAGACTCTACTAAGTTTGTTCGTGAGTTACGAGGCCTATGTAACCTAGTGCTCTGATACCAACTTATCACGACCCAGATTCCCACCATCGGGATCGTGATGACGCTTACTCGTGGTAGCTAGGCAAGCCAATTTGACTCACCATCTTTCCATTAATAAAAACCATCTTGCTGTCAATTTAATATCAATAATAATAATAGTAACGTTAACTGCGGAAGTCTACATTATAAATCTGAATATAAATGTGAAATTCTCAACATAAATCCTCTACCCAAGATGTGAAGTCACAAACTCACGAACTACTAAGAATAACTACACATAATGGTCTGAAAGAAA
This sequence comes from Nicotiana noctiflora, assembly GCA_032618575.1. Classification (NCBI taxonomy): domain Eukaryota; kingdom Viridiplantae; phylum Streptophyta; class Magnoliopsida; order Solanales; family Solanaceae; genus Nicotiana; species Nicotiana noctiflora. Next base: position 200,073 of record JASVEL010001851.1, read on the forward strand.
CATAATAACCGTTTGTCTCGAAACAATAAGACTACAGTAATAATGAAAAATGTTAGAAGAGACGCCGGGCCTGCGGATGTCTGCAAACTACCTCAGTCTTGTGGGTACGACAATCCTGCTACCGAACTACTACTGCTGCTGCTGCTCAAAACCTGGACCTGTGAAAAAACGCACAGAAGGGTAGTATCAGCACAGCTAACCCCATGTGCTGGTAAGTGCCCGACCTATCCCGGCGAAGTAGTGACAAGCCTAGGACCAGACACTCATATAAACTTGTGTAGTTCTATATACATATGTACCAGAAAATAATAGAAATACTGAAATAAAAAGTGAGGAACATGCTACATGGAGCACAATCGAATATACATAATTCATCAGTAATATATAAATAGAGTGAAACAAACAGTTATCACAAAATAAGAAATTTAATAGTTGCACGGCATCACCCTTCATGCTTTTACTCTCATCCTCACCACTTAATCAAATAAAAGTGCACTGCATCACCCTTCGTGCTTTTACTCTCAGCCTCACCAAATAAACAAATAGAAGTGTACGGCATCACCCTTCATGCTTTTACTCTCATCCTCACATTCATGGCACGGAATGATCCTTCGTGCATGATATAATTAATAATGACGCGGAATGTTCCTTCATGCATAAATAGTTAAAACATGGCACGAAATGATCCTTCGTGCGAATATAATTAACAATGGAACGGAATGATCATTCGTGCGAATATAATTAGAAATGGAACGACATCACCCTTCGTGCTTTATCACTCTTCCTCACCCAAACAACAGTCACAATCAACATGCAAGAAGAATGAAATAAACAACAAGTATCATCCCGGCAAGGGAGTAACAATAGCCATAATAATATCCCGGTAAGGGAACAATAACACAACCTTCACAACCCGGCAAGGGCTCAATAATATAACTTAGGAGAGTTCCAGATTAGTTCACAACAATATACTCACAAGGACTCATGGTCATGCTAGATTCCGGTGTATAGACACTCATCACCACGCCAATACACCACACTCGATCATTTAGTAATTAGCAAATTATTATACTCTAATCCTATTCCCTAAATCTAGGATAGAACAAATACTTTCCTTAAAGCCTTGAGGTTCGCTTAACCTTCAATTATTGTTTTTCCTCGTAATTCAACCTCCAACTCGCTTGAATCTAATCACAATTGGTTCAATTACTTTAATAAACACTATATGAATTTGTTTGAATGCATAAAAATAGTTTTTCCAAAGTTTTACTCAAAAATTCCCGAAACGCCTCCGGGACCACCTGGTCGAAACTGGGTTCGAACCAAAATCCGGTTACCTATTCCCTCACGAGTTCAAATATATAATTTATTTTGAAACCGGACCTCAAATCGAGGTCCAACTCCCCAATTTATGAAAAACCTATGTTCTACCCAAAAATACCAATTTCACCCATGAAAATCTTTGATTTCAAATGAAAAACATGTTTAATGATGTTAAGAGTTGAAAGAATTGAGTGAAAATCGACTTACAAGTGATTTGAGATGTAGTTGATCTTGAAAAATCACATATAGGGTTTTGGGTTTTGAAAGAATGGTGAAAAGTGACTAAAAGTCGCCTAAGTATAAAAATAGCTGGGCCGTGGTTATGGGATTTGCGAACAAGGATTCACAATTGCGAACCCGGGTCTGCTATCACGAGAAATGCAATAATCGCATTTGCGAACTCAGTGCAGCTCAGGGACCTTCGCATTTGCGACACAAATGTTCGCATTTGCGATAAGGTCTTTCCCGCATTTGCGAGACCATAGATCGCATTTGCAATCCATACCCAGGCTACTCAGGCTTCGCATTTGCGATCAAAATCTTGCATTTGCGAGCCTCCTCTTCGCAATTGCGAAAATCGCAGAAACTATACACCAGGTTTTTTTCAATTGATCAAAATGCAACGCGATGCCTATCCTAAATTTACCCGAGCCCTCAGGGCTCCAAACCAAACACGCACACAACCTCAAAAACATCATACGGACTTGCTCGTGCGATTAAATCGCCAAAATAACATCATTCACATAGAATCAAGCCTCAAAACTCACGATTTCTCTTTTTTAAACTTCATAAACTTTGAAACTTGGAACTCATAGTCCAAAACACGCCAAACGACTTCCGATTTCGATTAAACTTTACAAAGAAGCGCTTAAACAATATATTAGACTTGTACCGGACATCAGAACCAAAATACGAGCCCGATACCATAATATTTTAATTAATTTTTATTTTTATTTTCCTTAATAATTTCAAAAAAACAATTTAACAGAAATATACTTTTACTCAGGTTCTAGACCTCGGATTTCGACTCCGGGTACATGCCCGAGTCCCATGTTTTTCTACGGACCTTCCGGGACAGTCCGATCTCAGGTCCGGTTCCGTTTACCAAAAATATTGACCAAAGTCAACCATTATCATATTTATATCAAAATTCTTCAAATTTTCCATAGAATTCACATATTCTAGCACAAAATTTTTCCGGCTACGCGCCCGAACTGTACATGCAAATCGAGAAAATATAAAATGAGATTTTAAGGCCTCAGAAGCACGAAAGAGATGTGAAAAACAGGTGATGACCATTTGGGTCGTCACAGGTATACTTTGCTGGAATTCCAGTATATTATGTAGGAGTTCTCGTATACTTATGCTGGAACTCCAACATAATATACTGGTGTATATTCCAGATTTTGAACAGTGTTTTCTCTTAGATTTATCTTTACATGAAAAGTGGCTAAATTTTAATTACTTTTAAAACTGAATTTTTTTGAACGACCGCTTATAAATCTAACTATTTTTTAATTTCTCCCCATATTGATGAAGCCATTCGGTTTAGGGTGAAGTACACGAATAGCGCTCAAGTGAATGATCTTAAGTTTTTGTCCCTCCTTAATTCATGTGAAGAATTTCAAGTTTAATAAGTATTTTTCCTGACTTGCCATAAGCAATAACCCTAAAGTTCTGCCCATGGAGCAAGCAGGAGTCAAAAATTAAAAACCAACCCTAAAAGTATCATATTTAGGTAATTTTTTGTTCTTTAAATATGAATAGTGTATGTGAAATTCCAAATATGAATAGTGTATGTGACATTTCATATTTACTAGTATATTTAGTTTAAGCGATGGGATTACATCACCGGATTTCTCATCTCGCCACAAGTCCGTACTTATAAAATTTACCAAAATCGGAGTTCAAACGCCCCTTCCCTTCAAATCTCAAATTTTTATTTCAAAACTTAAGCCCTAATTCTTCAAATTTTCACCCAATTTTCCAAGAATTAAAGGTTGATTCTTCAATAAAATAGCGTTTCAAGGTCACGAAACGTACCTCCAATCAATTCCCATCAAAATCCTCTTCAATTTCTACCAAAAAGCTCTTGAGGTGGTCAACAATGGAAGAAATAATTAATGGGTCGCGGATGAAATAACTTAAATAAACCCGTCTGCCCAGAAACTTTACTCTATGCGAACGTGAGGCCCTTCTCGCGTTCGCGAAGAACAAATCTTTGACTCATACCAAAATATCCTTCGCGAATGCGGCGCTTTAAATGTTGCCACTATGCGAACGCGAGCCCCAGGCCGCGAACGCGAAGAACAATCCATACGGGGCCTTAACTTCCTTATACGCGAACGCGACACACCCCATCGCGAATGCGATGCACACTTCGAGGACCCTCCACGAACGCGATGACAAGGTCGCGAACGCGAAGAACAAATACCCAAGGGCCCAACTTTCTTCTATGCGAACATGGAGACCTCACCGCGAATGTGAAGCATCGGCACTTAACCCTCCGTGAATGCGGGCCCGCCTTCGCGAACGCGAAGGCCAAAACAGGCCTATACTGCTGCTATATTTCTGCAGCAGTTCCAAGTTAAAAACTCTCCGTTAGCTACCCGAATTTAACCCGAGGTCCCCGGGATCTCAACCAAAAATACCAACACATCCAAAAATATCATTCGAACATGTTCAAATAATCAAAACATGTCAAACAACACTAAAACCATCAATTCACATCAGATTTAATCCTAAGTTTCTTCAAAACTTCCGAAACACACTTTCGATAAAAAACCCAACCAAAACACCTCCAAATGACCTGAAATTTTACCCGCACATCCAATATTACCTAATGGAGCTACAACAACTCTCGGAATTCTATTTCGATCCCTCGATCAAAATTTCACTTAGCAACCGAAATTCGCCAAAATACTAACTTCGCCAATTCAAGCCCAATTCTACACCAGACCTTCAAAATCAATTTCAATCACACTCCTAAGTCACAAATCATCCCCGAAGCTAACGAATCACCGAAAATCACATATGAGCCCTCTAACTAAATAGTCAATTTCCGGTTGACTTTTCCAAAATAAGTTTTCTTTTAAAAGACTAAGTGTCTCATTTCCGTCTAAAACCAATCTAATTCGGCTCGATCACCTCAAATACCGATAATGAAGCATAGAAAAATATAATATGAGAGAAACAGGGCGGTAACTCACGTGACGGCGGGCCGAGTCGTCACACTCCTTACTTCTTAGTGTGAGAGAAGTGCTAAATCAGGCAGAGGTGGATCCAAAATTTATATTTTATGGGTTCAACTTTTTAGTTTTTAGCATTGAACCTATTATATTTTTAAAGTTATGCGTTCATATATACTACTTTTGCAATTTTGATGACTATTTGCATATATAATTTTTACTCTGCATCTATAGTTACGAGTTCAATTGAATCCATTACTAACGCACTACATCTGCCCTTAGGTTGTGCTTCCAACACCAAGTAGTAAGTACTATTTTTTTTTTCTTAATTAGAGATTTCATATTTGAACCTTGGATATGGAATTATCTTTGCCAAGGAGTGTTTTACACTAACACGAAACTCAGTAAAGTGAATCCAAATTTAGTCAAATCCTAATATAAATATCGAGTACTGAACGAGATATAAAAAGAAAAATTGTGCATCCAACAGCTAATGAGCGAAGTTGACATGAGTGTTCAAGTTCATGCATGAATGGTTTGGACATTAAAAGCGCAGATTGTCGTGCGTATGATGCTTATTGTAACCTACCTAAGCTAAGATTGGTCCCTATAATATTGAAATCTTGAAACCTTTACTTACATTAATTCTTCTTCTCCCAATGTATTTCTAACTTTATCAAATTCCAGATAATAAACTCAAAGGCCAGAAATCTGTTTGCCGCATACATGAAGTGGAAGTGTGCGCTTCCGATAACTGACAACAACAACAACAACCCAGTATAATCCCACTTAGTGGGGTCTGGGGAGGGTAGTGTGTACGCAGACCTTACCTCTGCCCTAGGGTAGAGAGGCTGTTTCCAAATAGACCCCCGGCATCCTTCCCTCCAAGAACTTCCGATAACTGACAAAGAACCCTAAATTGGAATAGGAAATATCATGGATTAAGTAGTGTAGAACAATTTGAGAATATAATGAAAAACTTGAAAAGAAGCTAGTTGGGTTGTTTAGAGTAAAAATTTCTGTGAACATTCTTATGCAACTAAATTTGGTGCCTATAAACTGGAATTACGAAAAAAAAATGCGGAGTAAAATTTGGCATTATTTTATCTTTCATTTGCTAGCATTTCGATTTTTCAGTAAAAATCTTGTGTATTATTATATCACATTCAATGTGAGATTAACTATATTTGGATGAAACAAGTAGGAGGCAAAATTTTCCTTTCTGCCATAGCCCTTTCCAAGATTATTAAGAAGGTTTATGGTTAAAATTCCAAATAAATATTTATCCAATTTAAAATCAAACACATGTAAGATGATAAGTTATATATCACTTTTTAATTAAACAACTTTTTAATTTTAACAATATAATCTCAACTTATCTTTGTCTGCGGACCAAACGTCGACCCAAGAATAGATGAAATCGTTTAAGATCAATATTAATCCCTTTGGATTAGAGACGGATCTAGGTTTTGAAGATCGGGGGTGCACTTTTTTATTCAACAAAAATCTGTTTTGTATATAGAATGTCCATTAAATATATATTACTATATATTCTAAAGACAGATACATATGTATACATAGAATTTTTGTCGAACAGATACCGATGACCCCACTTGGTATAGCATATATCCGGCTCTGCTTTGGATATATCATTATACAAGTAATGTTGGGCAATATATGTTTCTAAAAGGTAGTACTGTAGCAAACAGTCAAACTGAAAATGAATGAAGAAATAGAACTTTCCATTTTGGTTGGTGTAGGATTAACCAACCAAAATCTACCATCACCTTTTTTTTTTTAGGTGAATGTGCTTACCAACTGAACAAGCCTCACTTGTCCATCACCCTTACAATATCTATTTCAGAGGGTAGTTTAGTCTATATCTGACCCTTTAGCTCTAGTTCTGATAATAATTTTCTTCTAGCCCTTTCTTTTTCAAATTTCCTTGTGGAAAAGTCTAGTCATATTAATTAACTAGTATTACTTAAAATAATATCAGAAGAAATAAAAAGTAGCTTTTCTATGATATATAAGATAAAATACTCCGATGAACAAATTAACTATATTATCCCTGTAATCTTCGCGAGATCAGCTCATTGACTTCAAAATTCTCTGACTAACAATTAGTTTAACTTATTATTTATTTTAAATCAAATTATGCTTGAAGATCTCCTATATTTTAGTTTTTGAACTTTCTCCTGGATTTGAACTTGCCGTTATAGTTAGGGTCTAAGGAGTATATGTCTCTTTGGTTTTTGTATGTTCAAGAGAGTAATATATAACAATATAATATATTATTATTATTAAGTATTATCAAAGGGAGCATATATTTTATTTATATAGAATTTTTACTTCCAATAGCAAAGGTTGATACCTTAGTTATTTTAGATATATATTCTTTTAAAAAATTATATTCCATAGCTATCTTTTGATTTTTATAGCAAAATATCTATTTATGGGCACCTCCTACCTTTAATAAGCCATAAAATTCTCCACCCTCTCTCTCTTAACGCCAATCTATCTCCATGAATACAACCAGAATTCTCTACTAATTCATCTCCATTTTCTCGGAAAATTTTCATTTGAGTGATCATCAACGGTGGAGGATGACAGAGAGGGGAAAAACCACCCACTGAAACTCCCTATAGCTCTCTACTTTCACCGCACCAATTGTTCTTTTTGTGTTATTGCCGTTCTTATATATTGTGCCCTAATCAATTGGACCTTATTTCAAAATGCCATTCTGAATCAATAGTACATCTTCCTTCCTCATCCATCCATTTCTACTATGGCGAATTGAGTAGGATTGCCGCACGAACTCATTACTATAATTGCAAAACATATTAAAATAATGGAAGATTTTATTGCTTTTGGTGGTATTTGTACTTTATGGCGAACTGCTGCTCTCAAATACAGATCGAAACAGGACTGGGTTCTTGATCGAAATGGAAACAGTAGCATTTCGAGTTAGAATTGTGGCCCGCTTGACGAGACGATATTAAGTTTGTTCTTGAACAAAGACGGAGCTTAGGGCTGAGCAACGTGAAGAATTTGTTAATATATTTCAATGTATCTCGTTGTATTTTCATGTATTTCATTGTATTCATTATCTTCTTTTTTATTTATTTATTTCAATGTATCTCGTTGTATTCCATGTATTTAAGATATATATATGTATTCGGTTATGTTTTGTTGTATTTAACGTCTGGAAAAATATTCAGCATATTTAACATTAAATACATATTATGGGTGATGTAATTGAGTTAGTTGAGTTATATTAGGTGTCTATTGTGTCAATTGATTCATTTTTCGTTTAAAATATCTAAATAGACCACGATTTGTGCTATTTAGGTTATTGTATTAAAAAATACATATCGTGAATACAATCCTAAAAATATGGTGAATACAGTCGAATACGATAATTATCTAGCTGGAATCCCATGTTTCACGCTGAGTTTTGCTATTGTATTCATGATTACAGTAGGTTAAATACATCGAATACACTCTAAAAAAATCTAAAAATATAGCA